>LPNX010997692.1:42612-90544 GCA_001517045.1 Pseudotsuga menziesii | reverse complement strand
CAAATATAGTGACAGTTACCGTAAGTGATGATAAAGAAGAATTCAACAACCAAGAGATGATTACAGCTTTGAAAACATTTTCTTGAGATAAATAATTCTACATCCCATTGTATGTAACCAGACGCATTTTTACTAAAATAAAGGTTCCTAGTAAATTTTAGGAAGATGAAAACTACTAGTAATGTTTTAGAATATTTGTAAAAACCCAACAGGTTGTTAAGTATTGAACTTTTACGGAAGCCATCATATCCATGAAAGAGCTACTAGGTAATACAATGGAGTTGGACTTCCTTCAGAGGTATTAGAAGTGTTTTTGTATTTGTTATAATAAGCGCATATATAACTGTTTGTTGGAATTGTTTCTTTTTTCCATGTTAAATCTTGTGAAATTACTATGTACATTTTTTAGTTATTTGTTTTTTATTTTTACTGAGCAACACAATTTATTGCTTGACATGTGTTGTTTGCAGGTAACCTTACTCGCAAGCTTTGTAAAAAGATGAAGAGGGATGCTGCTGCAATGTGGATACAGAAGCACATGCACAGATATAAAGCTCAGCAAGCTCAGAAGCAGAGGTATTAGAAGTGTTTTTGTATGTTATAATAAGCACATATATAACTATTTGTTGGAATTGTTTCTTTTTGCCATGTTTAATCTTGTGAAATTACTATGTACATTTTTCAGTTATTTGTTTTTTATTTTTACTGAGCAACACAATTTATTGCTTAACATGTGTTGTTTGTAGGTAACCTTACTCGCAAGCTTTGTAAAAACATGAAGAGGGAGGCTGTTACAATGTGGATACAGAAGCACGTGCGCAGATATAAATCTTAGAAAGCTCAGAAGCACGTGCAGTGAGGATACAAAAGCACGTGTACAAACAGAAAGCTCAAAAAGTGGGCCATTGAGTATGAAGATTCTGTTGCTGATGCTTTTCCATTGAGTATGAAGAGCCTGTTGCTGAGGGTTTCAAGCTGCTAAGTATGGTTTTGAAGCTGTCGTGGGATCCAAGTATGGCTTAGCAACAAAGTACAAGTGGGATGGTTTAGCCAATGTAATATTTTGAAAAATCATTGGTGTACTAGATGATTTTCATGTAAAGTTATATGGAGATAGTTTTTGAGAAAACTCATTTATTGTAATACTTGACATTTCATATAATATAATTTGTGCTGTTTAAAACTTATATGGTTGCACTTTATATTTGCATAATTCAAATATGTATTAGATGATGATAAATAATGTATGATTCTCTTTTTAATTTAAACATAATACCATATTAAAAATTTATATTGATTAATAATGGACACCATTAAAACTACTAAAATATAATAACCACACATAAAACCACAAAAAATGACTAAATTAGTGACCAATAAATGAGATTAATGACCAAAATTCATATATAAAATAACAAAAAATTGAGAGACATGTGACCAAACAATGAGATATAAATGACCAAAAAAACGACCAAAATTCGCATATCAATGACCAAAAAGCAGTTTCGGTGGCTAATTTGCGGTCTTTTAATACGCGACCAAATTTGGTCATATTCTAGTTTGCCATGTCGTCATTAATTTGGTCATAAATGTGGTCATATATTTGGTCATCGATTCAAATATGACCAAATTAATGACCAAATATATGACCAAATTAATGACTAACTAACAAGTTATAAATGACCAATTTTGGTCGCGTAATAAAAGACCATAAATTAGCCACCAGCGATCGCCAAACCAAAAGTGGTCATTGATATGCGGATTTTGGTCATTTTTTTGGTCACTAATCTCTCATTTTCTACTAGTGTTCATAGATTAATTATTTTATTATGTCGATTACAGTAGTTAGTTTTGTAAATATAACAAACTAATTCAGTAATTACCTTTAATAGTTTGTTGTGTATAATTATAGGTATATTATAGATATATTTAACTAACAAGCAGTAGTTTCTAGTTTTACCTTTTAGACTTAGTTTAGTTAGATTTTCAGGCTAATAGATCCTTTAAACCTGTCGGAAACAACCATCCGAAACAGCTTGGAACCTGCTCTAAGGATCCCGGTCTGGGTTGTCTTCCCTGTTACGTGCATAGTCACAAATGCCCGTCAACACATACATGGAAAATACACATTACTCACAAATAATCAATTTATTGGCTCCCCGGGGATAGGTAGATAGATAGATAGATAGATGGTTAGATAGTTATTCCATGGTTGCATATTGATTTAGATGCCTGCAATCCGTAAGACGAGAGGTAAGAACCTGCGCAGCACTTTGTGTAGTTCCTTGCATCTTTATCACTCTCCATTGTTAGTTAGGTATTTGCATTTGCATACATTAAGTCAAAAAATTACAAAAAATCGGTGGACCGGGCCGTAACTGGTAAAACCCTTTGTTTTTTGTTACCTTGACCTATGGTAGCCGAACCGCAAACCGGACGGATTCCCTACACCAAAGAGTCAACGGGCTAGTTGGGAACGTTGATTGGGGAGAATCTTTTACTGTTGTCGCCTACAAATTTCCAGGCCCCAACAGAATTGGCGCTAGAAGGAGGGCCGCCAATGCATGGTTAGCCGTGGAAAATTGCTTTTCCCAGGATTGCCTTACCAACAGATATTTGAAGCTTTCAGCCTGACCCAGGTATTCACAAGTTTCGGTTATACCTTGAAGCAAGAAAGCCTGTTATCATCCTGTGTTTGCTTTGCTCAAGACTCTTGTTCCCATAGCTACGCTTATGGCTGGCATAAATGTAAATCAGCCCAACCCATTCCCTGCTTGGAGAGCAAGGTCTCCTTTAAACCTCACACCTCCTTTGCATAACTTGCCTCAAGCCTTTGACAAGCTGTTGCCTAAGTTTGATCCAGAAGAAAGAATTGATGTAAATGACCACCTGCAAAGATTTTACTTGGCTCTAGAAGGATTAAGGGCCGAGGAGTATGAAGACGTGGTCTGTAGATTGTTTCCTCACACCCTTAAAGGAACAGCAGCATCCTGGTACTTCAGTTTACTTGCAAATTCTATTCTTGATTGGGACACCTTTGAAAGAATTTTTAGAAGTAAATACTCACCCCAGAAAACTCATGCCTCATTAATGAAAGGTCTTGGTTTGTTAAGAAAAGAGAAGAATGAAAAGGTACATAAGTTCACTCAGAGATTCTCAATATACCTAAAGAACTTCTCTGAAACTGACAGACCCTCCGATAAGGTCTTAATTGAGTATTATACATCAGCCCTAGGGCCTGAGTTAGCTATGTTTTCCAAGATGAAAACCAAACTCACATTAATAGAGACTTATGAAGAGGCCGAAAGAGTAGAGGCTGAGAGGGAAAGTGTAGAAGATTATCCTGATCTACCTGGAGAGAAAATTGCAGATAAAAGAGTTCTAGTGTTGTCCAAACCCAGAGAGGAGCACTCACAAGACCTTGAGGGAATGATGAAAACAATGCAAAATATTTACAACCAAATAATAGACCTGGAAAAAGAAAAGGACATTTAGAAAACTGATAGACCCTACTATTCTAAAAGAGAGGATAATAACCATTGGAAAATCCCTTCCCCAAATTCGGCCTCAATAAATATAGCAGAGATAGGGGGAGAAAATTTGTGTACTTTTCACCAGCAACCTCATTCTGAGAAGAAGTGCCCTCAATGGTTGAATTCAATGTCTTTGGTAATGAATAAGTTGTTGGATTCCAAATTGACAGAAAACGGTAGTAAAAAAGGAGGAGAGGAACAGACCATAGAAAAGGGAGATGATGATGCCATGCTCTTATGGAATGGTGTTTCACTTTTCAATATAGAGGAAGATGCCCTCAAATCTCAATATATAGCTCTGGCCACAAAAGATAAGAACCTAGAAATTAAGGGAAATGCAATACTTCCAAAGGTTAAAAATCCGCAAGAGACAGTCAAGAAGTAGGCAGAGGTGATTGCTAAAGATGACATGTCTAAAGCCACTGCTTGCAAACAGAGCACAGAGCCTCTTGTTCTACCAGCTAAATCTATGGAAGATGATGAGGAAGAAAAGGATGGTAAAATTAAAGAGGAGATGCCCACAAATAACCAACCTGTGGAAGAAAAGATTGAATTGATTAGGACAAGGAAAACCAACGCCCCACCTTTCCTGTTGACCCTAGAGATGCTGAATCACAATGTGCATAATTGTTTGGTGGACTCTGGATCATAAATGAATGTTATGCCTCTGACAGTTTGCAAAAAACTTAATGGAAAGCTAAAACCTACTCTTTGGGACGTCACTCAACTAGACAAGACTAGTGTCAAAGTAGTGGGGGAGATGGAAAATGTTCTGATTCGGTTGTGTGCAAATGAAAGGATATGTCATTACATTGATATTGTAGTAGCAGACATACCTGACAGCTATGGAATGATCCCGAACGGAGACTGGACAGCAAGACTGAATGGGTACTTTGCTTCAGATTGGTCTCACTTATGGTTACCTCAGAAGGGCAGCCCAAACCTGATTAAGATAGCAAGAGAGCCCTATATGAAGCACAATGTCACTAAGCTAGGAGAGGGAAGTGAATCTGCTGAGTCTGTTCTGGGAAACTATCTGATTGAGCTAGAATTAAGACATCTCACATCAAGAAAGGCTAGTCATATGACTGACACCTAGCTTGAGCTCCTTCAAATTCCTCAGGCTGTAAAAGATGATTATAGAATTGTAGACATGGGTTCAGTTTCAAAAACAGCATAGCTAGACCATGGTTAGATATCCCATGTCTGTGATCCAGCCCACCCTTTAACTCTCTAGATTTAAAAATATTTTTCAGGAGTGGGCCAAGTTTTCTTTCTTTTGCTTTGTACATAAATAAATTGTTCATTTTTCTTTGATGCTGGAGGTTGTTTTCTTTTGCTAATTGATTTAATATTGTTTTCTTTTGAATTATTGCTTTGCTAGTTTTTCTTTGGTTTTCAATAAAGAGGCAAAATTTTGGTTGCAATGGAAACATCGGGGTTCTTTATTAACTGGGATATTGAGTGAAAGACTGTGCTTTAAAGTATGGAATGTCTTCTAGTAGCAGTTTTCCTAAATGGCAATGCATTCATTGAAGTATTACTTAACCCCTGTAAATAAATTAGAAGTAAAAGAGGTCTGAAATACTATTTAGAGGCTCCATCCACCTCACATCTTAAAGGCCCAAAGGGGTGACAGCAAAAGACCCACGGAAAGGAAGCAGGGTAAACGGTATATCATATATAAATGGTCCCATGCCATAATTTCAGAAAAGATAAGAGCTATTAAGAATCAAAACTCCTAAAAGAAATAAGACATACCAAAGCAAAGCTTGACAAGCATAAAGTACTAAATTGCCACAAGATCCTCTCCGTCCGTGAATTAAAATATGAAAGTATATTGTTCACACAAAAGGGCACTACGGGATAGAGGATCCTGAATCAAAATTCAGTAAGAAAGGCCTGCAGGAGGACTCATATCAAAAGAACTAAAGTTCAAAAGGCACAAAAGTGCAGTTGGCATGGGAATGATGAACAAACGGATAATACCGTTTACACTCTGTTACAATCCTGTGGAGTCCCAGCTGGAAACTACCTAAGGACAGGAAAAATAAACCTCACCTATTTGGCCTCGAAAGAGTTATTCAGACTGGAAATATCTCTGAGTTACCTTTTCCCCAAAGAATAGACTACTTCTCAATGGTTGAGATGCTTAAATTGGCCAGCCCAAGGATAAGGACATCTAGAAGATTTCAACTTTTATTCAGACGGTCTTGCACTGGAAAAGAGTTAATTCAGAAATCTGGGGTTCACCAGGTAGTCACCAATTGTTGCAGCTGCAACAATTTCCCAAAATTCTAAAAAAATTTAGGACCCTCCTCTACTTAGAATTAGTTCGATTTTCTTCCTTATCTTGATATAATGATTTTGGAACGTTTTCAAACGCTTGGGTAGCTCTATCAATCGATCTAATGTTTTCCTTAAGGCTTAAATTAATCCCATGCATAATCGAGTTTATCGTTGTTTTTAAAAAAATACCTTTGAAGCCTTTTTAAAATCAGAAGTTGGTTCATTTGAATTTCCCGCCGTTGTGGAGGTCTGTTCCTTGTCTGTTTCCACCGTTGCAGATGGTTTTTGAGTCTACGACGATCATTTCCTTGTCCATCGTTGCAGACGGATCTTCACTTCTGGTCTCCGCTGTTGTGGATCAGTTCGGGTTTAATGTTCTCTTTCTTTCCGGCTTATGTTCTGGTTACCTTTTGGCTGTGTATCGGAGTTTTTTGCTATCGCTCTCTCCGTCGTTACGGATGATGTTTGTATTTCGCCTCCGCCGTCGCGGATGAGTTTGGGATTTCACGTTTTATTTTCTTTCTGATTTTTTGTTTTGCCTCGGTGGGATATTGGTTTTAAATCGGAGCCGTTTACCTTCGTTCTCTCCGCCGTTGCGGATGGTGTCTTGTTGTGAATGTCCGCCATTGCGGAGGAGTCTAAGCTGTCATTCCCCGATCCTAAAAGCCATCTGATGTACGATCATTGGTTGTTGTTTCGCCTTACCTGTTCGCCGTTGCGGAGAAAGTTGTCGTTCATGAGCCGATCCTATAAGCTTCCGACATCCGATTATTTTTTTCACACACCTTGCTCACCGTTACGGACGGGTTGGTGCTGTGGCTTTCCACCGTTGCGGAAAGGTTTAAGGTTTTGTCCTCTGATCCGGAGATTTTTCCCGCCCGATCCATTAAGTCGTCACACGTGCGGTCCATTTTTTTTTTTTATATATACGGGGACAGCGTTTATTTTTCTATTATTGTTTTTTTCGCTGCCCTGCCCTATCGCCGTTGAGCTGTCGTCTTCTTGAGGTATTGAAGGACTCTGCTGTTGGTATACTTGCATCCAGGTGGCAACCGTGGAGGCTTGGACGTCGTTAACCCGCTCATCCTCCCATTGATTGCATTGTATTGGCCAGGTAGGCTCCTTGTCATTTTACCCTTTTCCATTTATACTATTAGTGGGTTTTCTACGGTGGTATGGTATCCCCCAGTCGTTGTTTCTCATACCGCTAGGTTTTGAGCCTTGGTCTTATCTTATTTTGCCGCGGGAGGGTAGTATAACCGTCGGAACAGCCAGGTTTTTTCCCATCATTGTTGTTACAACCCCGCGCAGAGAGGAAAAAGGGGGGTTCGGTGTGGACGACTGTCCGCACCGAAACCCCTGTGTAAGGATGTTGAGTAGGGGTAGGTTGAAGGCCATATCTCCCTGGTAGTTAACGTAAGAGGTTTTGGTGCTTCCCAGTCGTTTGACCTGCGCTGTCCCGCGCACCCTGTTCACGCCATTTTTCAAGCCGTGGCTGGAAAAAGAGTTTAATGCTGCAGCCAGTAGTTGACCATTTTATGCTCAGGTAGTTTCCTTGATGTAGCGGCCATTTGACCTAGGCTTTTCTACGTACTATTATTTCAAAACCCCAACCTGTGAGAGAATGTATCGCAGCGCTCGTTCTGCATAGTTTTTCCCCTATCCGAATCGCGCATTTATTTGCTAATGGCACCCGCAGGGAATGGAATGTGGGGTCGAGTTAATGTAATTATTTTTGCCTAGCTATATGGTTAAATTGTTGGTATTGGAAGTATAGGATAATAGCACATGGCGTAGTGATGCGAGTTGAAGGCTGGCCCGAATATGGTTGATAGATTGTTCAGTATCGTGTAGCTGCAGTAGATTGCTCATTTTATTGCATAAGACTGAGTTTGCTTCATGCTAAATATAGATTAGGTCATGGGATACTGTGCATTAGTTTCAATAGTTCTGATAGCCAGGGCATTTTCGGGTTGTACATACATGCATCTGCTTTATGAATTGTTTTCATGGGAGGAAGGGCACATTGCGAAATAATGTAGATTTAATTCCGACTAAAATATGATTGATAAAGTTTTAGTATCATGCAGCAGTAGTATATTTCCCACTTTATCATACATAAATGTTTTGCATCATGTTAAGATATAGACAAGAGAACTAAATAATGTGCATTTGGTCAGTCAGGTCATGCAACCTTATATCTTAGTCTCATCGACTAGTTGCTGCTATGGTATACATAGAAAGAATGAAATGCTGCACATTGTCATGTAAATATATGCACCTTGAATGTCTCATTATTACAATGTTATATGTGGCAGGAAGAAGTCGAATCCACCATGTCCAAAAGACAGAAGAAGAAGGCCCCAGTGGTGGAAGAAGTGCCAGAGGCGGAAGTTGAAACAAAGACAGAATACTTATATGAAGACACCCAATGTGTTTCTGGTATTGAGCCTGAGTACCAATGGGGTGACATATACAGATTGATTTCCCATAGGGAGGTTCCTGACATGGGCCTCAAAGAAGAATCTATCTATGCTAACGTAGAAAAGTCTTCTATCATGAAAACTGCCACCAGACCAGAGCTGTTCCCATGCTCTGAGGTAATTGGCTGGATTTTTCCCCATGTAAATACAACCACTATGATCATAGGAAATGCTGGAGGACAGGTCTATGCTGCATTTAGCCCTGGATATGTGGCGTTGGCCTATAATCTACCAGAGGCCCAGGTTTTCTTATCTGACGAGTGGCTAGACAGCGTCAGAATGGACCTAGTGGAAACTCTTAAGAAAATTCTCTTGCAAGGAAAGCTCTACCGATATATACAGACCGGTGAGTACGATACAGCAAGCTTGAGGCCTCCCTACAGGTTTATAGCTCGGATGCTCAATAGGATCTTTGGAAGAGCTCATGGCAAGCTCTTCAAGCTTGAATGGATACCTATTATCGTTCATGTGGAAACCCAAGGAACAGTCTTCAATTGGGCCAGCCTTGTATCGAGCAGTATTTCCTCTTGCTCGGTCGCAGCCTTGGGAGGAGAAGCTCAGAAAAAATCCAAATTTTACATGAGTTCGATATTGATAGATTGAATATTGTGTAACCAGCCCTTCCCCGGTCTCAAATGTATCTGGGACAGGGAAAGGATGCCTGTGTATGCCGCATACAGACTATTATGGGCTCATCAGTACCATAGCCATTACAGAGAGGTCTGCGAGCACTTCATTATGCCACTCTACACGCTCATCTTCTGGAAGGAATGTGACTGTATGTCAGAAGGTGCCATGCAGGTAATAGGAGAATACGCTGATTACTTCTTCACTAAAAATGGCATGTACATCCGAATGTATGGAGGATCAAAGACACTGTTACTGCTGCCCAAATATGCAACGGATTATATAGTCCATAAAGAGGCAGTCAGGTAGGTGTTCATTGACGGAATAGGTAGTTTCTTTTTCCAGCACAAGAAGACTGCATACCCTCCTTTACCATTCAGGCTAGGTAGCTACAAATTCACCAAGGTGAAACAAGTTGCCGAATTCATAGAGGAACTAGGGAAGTTCCATTTTGGTGAGATGCCTTCCCGAAGGAATGATACCCACGGTAGAGTGATGGAGCACTGTAAAGAGCATAAGGTGTTATTCGAATATACCCATCATTTCTATAAGGAAGAATCTGTCTTCCGGAATGCTCCAAACATGACGGCACTAAACATAAGAATTAAGAAGAAAATCACTACCATAGGTGGGAAAGGTGAGGAACAGAGAAAGGCTGAAGAAGGAATTAAAAGGAGGAATGAAGAATCTTAAAGGTTGGAAAAGGAGGCTACAGAATGGCTACAGAAGGGAGAAGAAGAGAAAATTAAAGCTGCCCAAGAAGCAGCTGAGATAGCAAAAGAGGCAGCCAAAGAAACAGAGGAAGCAGCTAGACAAGCAGCTGAATAAGCAAAGAGAAAGCTTGAGGAGGAGCTCCAAAGGCAGGAGGTTGAAAGAATAGAGTTGACACAATAGTTAGTCTCTGAAACAGCAGCAGGGAAGACCTAGGAGGAGGAAAACCCCGAGGTGCAGACCTCTCAATTACGCGCTGCTAGCACCCCTGTGGCCCCTAAGCTCCAGCTAGTGCCTTTCATCCAGAAAAAGGGAGAAGAAGTCCCCGAATTCAATACTGTCTATTATGATAGGGCTACCAAGATAATAATGAAGAGGACGGAAAGGAAGGTAGAAGCACAAGGTATGTCGGGCAAAATGATAACAGATACTACTGTTATGCTAGGAATGGACCTAGATCCAAGGCTTACCCTGAGGGACAGGACTGCAATACTACATGCCTTAGAGGATAACATAGATAGGGTAATGACCGAACTGGAGTCATACAAGAAATCTTCAGCTCAGCTGAAGGATACCCTGAAGAGAGAAAGAGAGGAAGGAAACAGGCTAAAACGGAAATTTGAACACTTACAGAGGGAAATGAAGACTGCTGAAGCTGAATTGCAAGCTTTACATGAAGAGAGGCAGGCTCAAGAGATTACACAAGAACACCTTGAGCAAATGCAAGCTGAAGATCAAGAGTTGAAGAAGGAGAAGGAGCGGTTACTAGCAAAGGTGGAAGAGCTGGAAGAGCAACAGAAGATCATCTTGGCAGCCAATGATGTGCACTCCCACGATCTGAGAAGGGAACATCAGGAACAGATCTCTTCATTGATCCATCCATTCAAAGAACACATCTTGGCTCAAAAAGCTAGAATGCTCCAGCTGCAGATTGCTCTAGAGGAGGAAAGGTGTAAGGTCCTTCAGATTGACACCCTTTTAGGGGAAATCATGGAGACATCCTCCTACTTCGTCGACAGATCCCAAGAGGTTCTTGAAGTTTTAAATGCCAGAATGGCAATGCTGGAGAACAATGTGGAGACTCCAGCAGAGCTACCAGCCAAGGACCATCAAGCCCTGAAAAGAGATCATGACCTAGTAGAGTTCACCATTAGCAACACGGAATACTTTAAAAAGACCGTCAAAAGGACGCAGGGAGCATGCTCAGAATACTTCAAGAGGCTCCTTAATACATTCAACCGGTTCCAAACAGATGCTGAACATAAGCTTGATGAGTTCCCAGACCATGAAACCTTCATAGAGATATTGCAGAGCAGGTATCAGGATGCAGAGGCCAGAACGCAACATATCAAGGCCATTGATGACCTGGTTTTGAGGAATGAAGTGGGCCACCCAGCCGTTAGTGTGAAATTATTGGAAGACCAGCTTTGTTTGAGCCCAGCAAGGGTTGAGGCTATCAAGAATCAAGCCGAGAAATTTGAGATAAGCATTTAGTTTTTGGAGCCTAGCACTTTTGAAGGCATCGCAAGTGAAGCTGCAGCATGGAGGAAGTTCCTAGAAAGCCAAGCGGGGCCCTCTTCTTAAGGAATGAGCCACCTTTGTATTTTATAATATTTTGTAAAGGCGTTTGAAAAAGTAAGCGTTGGGAAACTGAAAGGTTGGGAAGCCCAAAGGCTACTTTGGGCAGCCCAACCATTTGACTCTTTTGTATAAATATAATAGATAAATAAGAAAGAAGGGGCTTTTCCCCAGTAACACTGGAGGACATATTGTAAGAAGAACTATTTCCTTTTGCAATAAAAAAATACAGTTTGCCTGTTGGAGGAAGAGATTGTGAAATTTCCGAATGTAATGCAATGGATGGCGGAAAGATGAACTACTTTATTTTTCAGCTCATGACCATGAATCGTGAGATCGTTCTAACTTTATGGCCTATGTATTGTTGGATGATTTCTGATTTATTTTTGTGGAAAGTTCACCAAGAGTAATGTATGTTGTTTATATAACAATTAGCTACCTGATTGTTAGAATATTTTTCTCATTCCTGTGTTGTAAATATGAATATCAGCTATCTATAATTTCTATTTATCATACATGTAAAATACAAATTACTCACAAATAATCAATTTATTGGCTCCCCGGGGATAGGTAGATAGATAGATAGATAGATGGTTAGATATTTATTCCATGGTTGCAATTTGATTTAGATGCCTGCGAGATGTAAGACGAGAGGTAAGAACTTGTGCAGCACTTTGTGTAGTTCCTTGCATCTTTATCACTCTCCATTGTTAGTTAGGTATTTGCATTTGCATACATTAAGTCAAAAAATTAAAAAAACTCGAAGGACCGGGCCGTAACCGGTAAAACCCTTTGTTTTTTGTTACCTTGACCTGCGGTAGCCGGACCGCAAACCAGATGGATTCCCTACACCAAACAGTCAACGGGCTAGTTGGGAACATTGATTGGGGAGAATCTTTTACTGTTTTCGCCTACGAATTTCCAGGCCCCAACACCTGGATTCCCTGAATAAGGAGTTTTATGAATTTCGTTTAAAATTAATAGCTTAATATTAGGTACATTAGGTACATATAATGTATCTTTATACAGTGATACTCCTTTTTTGTTCAATTTGTACCCTATACTTAGACTTTCTATTAAATTCTCTTTTTCTTTTGCTTGTAATTTTTGGTAATTTTCATCTTGTTCTATTCCAGCTTCAAGTTGTTCTTCCAAGTTTTTTATATAAGTGCTGATAGCTACTGTAAAATTTAGCTTTGCATTTCTACTTAATGCATCAGCAACCTTATTCTCCTTTCCTTTGATGTGCTCAATTTCAAAATCGTATTCACTTAAAAAATCTAGCCACCTAGCTTGCCTAGCATTCAAATTAGGTTGATCTAACAGGTATTTCAATCCTTTATTATCCGTCATTACGATAAACTTCTTTCCAATCAAATGATGACGCCACATCTTTAAGGCATGTATGACAACAACTAATTCTAAGTCATAGGTCGCATAATTGTTTTCATGAATCTTCAGTTTCCTAGACTGATAAGCAATGACATGTCCTTCTTGAGTCAATACTCCACATAAACCATCATTGCATGCGTCAGTACATACTATAAAATATTTATTAGGGTCAGCTATTCTTAAAATTGGTGCGGTGGTTAATAATGTTTTTGCCTTTTTAAAATTGTCTTCGCACTTCTGAGTCCAGTCAAATTTATTCCCCTTTTTCTGCAAAGAGGTTATCGGATTTGCAATTCTTGAAAACCCTTTGATGAACCTCCGATAATATCCGGTAATCCCCATGAATGATCAGACGTCAGTTCCATCTTTTGGTACCGGCCAATATTCGATTGCCTTTATCTTTTCGGGGTCAACCGAAATTCCTTCTTCAGTCACCACATGACCTAGATACTGGATTTTATCTTTAAAGAAGTCACATTTACGAAATTTCACAAAAACTTGATGCTCTCATAACTCTTGCAAGACAATTTTTAAGTGTTCTCTATGTTCTTCTTCAAATTTTGAGTAAATTAATATGTCATCAATAAATACGACCACAAATTTATCCATATATTTGTGCATTACATTATTCATTATAGACATAAAAACAACTGGAGCGTCAGTAAGCCCAAAAGGCATAACGACAAACTCGTAATGTCCATATCGAGTTCTAAAGGCTATTTTAAAGATGTCTTCATCTTAATTCGGACCTCATGATATCCATACCATAAATCAATCTTTGAAAACACCGTGGTTACATGTAGTTGATCGAACAGATCATCTATGCGAGGTAGCGAGTATCTGTTCTTGATAGTCATTGTATTTAATTGACGAAAATCTATGCATAGTCGTAGAGTTTTGTCCTTCTTCTTAACAAAGATGGCAGGTGCCCCCTAGGGAGACACACTGGGTCTAATGTAATTCTTATCAATAATTTATTTTAACTATGACTTAAGTTCATTTACTTCAAGTATATTCATCTGATAAGGGGCTTTTGAGCTGGGCACTGCACCAGGTACCAGCTCAATAGTAAAATTTAATTCCCGTTTTGGACGCAGTCCCTAAATTTCTTCCAAACATACATCTGAATATTCTTTTAGAATTGGTATATCTTCCAATTTTAATTTATCTATGTTGTTCATATTTTCTTCATCGATTACTTTTATTGCATAAGCCTTACAACCTTTCCTAAAATCTCTCTTAAGCTACAGAGCAGAGATCTGCCTTACGGCTATTTTCCTAGGGATTCCCTTTACACTTATTAAATTTCCATTGTTATTTATGCAAGTAAATGTTTTATCGAAGCAATTCAAGACCACCCTATGATGCTCTAACCAAACCATACCAATTAATATATCATATGAACCTAAAGGTAATACATTTAGCTTAACAAAAGTTTCAAACTGATCCATAGTTACTGCACAATTTGTTACAAAGATAATTACCTTTCTCTTTGCACCAATAGCTAACTGAACTAACTAAGAACTTGCAAACTTTTCAACTGGAAGCATACACTTTTCTACCAAATTAGGAGAAATATAGCTTAAACTAGCTCCTATATCAGTTAAAATAGATATAGGTATTTGATTTATCTGACCTTCCACTTCCACCATGGAAGTTTGATAGTCTGCTTGCCGATTCTCTAATGTTACATTGATCCTAGGCATTGTCCTCACTAGATCACCAATAGTCATATCCTCCTGTATTGTGTGAATGTTGCTAACAGTCTTCTTCTGATTGGAGCAGACTGATGCATAATGCGTACCATTGCATTTCGAACACTTTATGGGTTCCTTTTGTTCAAATTTCTTTGTATAGTTACTGTGGTTTTTAGTAGATTCTTTATTCCTTTGATTATTCTGATTGGTCTATGAATTACTTTTATTCCCTTGGAAATTCTTATTAGGAAAATTTCTAGTGTTATTATTTTTAGAATTTCGATTAGGTACAAATTTTTTCTTCTTTTGTTCAAAGTTATTATTCCTTTTGGCCTTTCAGTTGGCCATACTCTCCTTTTTACGATTCTATTCATAACAGAAATTCGCTTTTCTCATTGCTTCTTCTATAGTTTTCGGATTGTCATACTCAATCCTGTCCTCTATATGATAAGGTAAACAACTGAGAAACCGTTGTACCTTAGGTTTCTCGTCCACAATGTTTGGCACATACATGAGCAAACTTAGAAATTTACTATTCAGTTCTTTCATATTCATTGTACCCACTTTTAACTCATAGAATTCCTTAGCCCTTTCTTCATAGTACTGTTTAGATAAAAATTTCTTTTTGAAATATTTCTTGAATATGCTCCAATTTACGCTTTTCTCTCTTATACCTTTTACTCTTTTTAAGTCCTTCCACCATATATCAGCTTTTCCTGTAAGATTATAAATAGCCATCTTGGCCTTCATTTGATTATAATAGTTATAAATTTGGAAGTATTTCTTCATCCCGGATAGCCAGGATTATGCTTCTTCCCCCTTCTCAGTTTGTCCATTAAATGTTGGTGGCTTGATTTTCTTTAAATACCCAGAGATTTGATCATAAGGTTTATATTTTCTTTTCCTAGTATGGTGGTTATCTTCACTACTGTCACTAGTATAATGAGAGTTTTGTTTATATAAATCACCATATACTTCGGAAGATGAGCTACTTTCATTTTTAACTTGTTTAGTCATTTTATACTTATGCTCATAACCTATATCTTCAGACTCATTTATTTTACCCTTTCCCTCAGTATGAAATCTTTCTACTAAGATATGATTTAGCTCCTCTTGAGCTCTTAGAATCCTCTCATTTTCTTTCTTAACTAATTCCATCTCTGATTTTAATTCTTTAACTGTTTGTAGTAGTTCAAAAGAATTATTGGTTATGTCTGTGGAAATTGAACCCAAGTGATAGAATAATTGCCTTGACAAAATTGCTAATCAAACCTGCAAATTTACACACAAAGGAGACTGAAATTGGAGCATAACACTAATCTATATTGAATAAGTGTAAAATAGCCAACCATATGAAGTCATAGGCTACTAAAATATATAATTACATGAGAGATTAGAATGCATAAGGATTCCATTCAAAATAGTCAAAAGCAGGCTTACTAATTCTAGTCAAATCCCCCATAGGTGCAGAAAGCAGTTTGCAAATCTACCTAGGAGCTCACGAATTGGAAAATTCAAGTAGGAAAGCTAATAGGTGATGGAAAGACAACTCATACATGCTTTTATTAGGAGAAAATAATGGAGGATGATGAGGGAAAAAAAGAAGCCAACTGCACCTAGTCTTACTTTCCCTTTTTGCCATAAATCTCAGTAAAGCAGGAAACAAAGCAGAAAAAGAAGATATGCACTAGGGAGGATTTGGAATAAATCATATATGCTAAATATGGATTCCAGGAGGTTTTCCAAGCACTCCATGACTTAGTTTTAGAAATCTTGACTTCTAGGACATGTGGAAGACAACTTGCATAGAGTGGAATATTGGAAACTAGGAAAATAAGACACAAATGGATTAATTAATGTCTAAGGTAGCTAACTATGGGTTGATTATTCTAACACCCCCCCTTAAGCTTGAATTATGAGTAAATATAAGAAAACTATAGGGCCTTGTTGACGGGCCGAATGGGCACATGTGTCGACCGAGGAACAACCCGATCCAAGAGTTTTCGAGATGCTCTCAGTCATTTGAGTAGTTGTTCCTGACGGGATTGAGGCCCCGTTTCCTTCCCTAAGTTATTCTCCGCTACAGGAGAGGATTACATAAAAGGGGGAAACTAAACTACAGTTCATTAATCAGATCTATGCCTATGACTGCACAAGTTAATAGATGTTATATATCACAAGATCAATTAATTAACTAAAAACTGCTTCAAGCAATTAATTTATAATACAAGAATAAAAAATTAACTGAATATTAACAGAGTTGATAAATCACAGAGATATATTATAAACACTTGTACATTAATTACAAGAAAAATAATCTGGATGTAATATGAATATAAAGATCTGATTCAAATGTTTTCTTTAGTAAAATAATTAAACGGAAACTACTAATCTATTCTAAGTCCTATCCTGATCAGGAGCGTTAAACATATTAACCTGAAATCAAATCTGCCAATGAGACTACTGCTTTAATAATCTTGAAAATATTCAAAAGAAATTCAGGGATTAAGCAAGATCATACAGTAGGCCCATATATCACATGTGTTATGATGGCAATCATCAATTTTACAACATGACATACCTCAGCAAATCGAAATCAGCATAAGTCGACAATTATAAATAATATATTTGCATAACTCATTAAAGAAATCATGGAAAACATTAATAACATAGAGAAAGTGACAAGACCAAGCGATAAAACACATATGCGAAGTATAAATACTGTAAACATATATAACTATCACCAGTTCAACATACTGTAGCTGCTGACCATAAATAGCCTAGAGTCACAAAAAAATAAAACAGTGGTCTTGACTCCTCCTCCTTAAACTATCGACCCCCTCTCAATACCCACATGTCTCTTTAAATAACCCATTCATAGAGAAATGGTTCTATATAACCGGAAACCATAAAATCGAAATCATACCCAATTTCGTTAAAAATGACAAGTGAAACATGTCATTTTTAATATACATTAAATGTTTTGAAATTGGATAGACTCAGTTCATAGCACAAAATCATGAAAGAGACAAAGGCACTAATTATACAGTGACACCTGCAAAACAGTCCTCGCCAATTGATTTGTTCCCTATTATGTAGGGATCATCCAGACCGTAGAAAATCATCAAAATCCGAGAGACAAGATCCAAAACATTACCTGCGATACTGCACATAAAAGAAATATAATTAAACACACATAAAAAGAAAATAAAATAAACTAAATAATAAATGAATTAATACAAACCAAATACCTGTAAGGAAATAACTTGATTATCAATCTATCATAACTTCAAAACTGAAACCAATAGTAGGTGCACTTCAACCCATTATAAATTCACAGGAGCGTTAAAAACCTGAATGTTCACACCACTTGCATTAGAGGAATTTTGGGGTCTAAAATGGGCCTCCTAAGGAAAATAATAAAATAATAGTTAAAATAATAAAATAATATTGATTAATTTTGGAGGAAGAAAGAAAAAAACTACTTTTTGTGTTCATATTTTCGACATATCTCCCTGTGTTTTTACTCAAATTTCGATCAGGAAATCTCGTTGGATGCGTAATTTGATTCCGAATCCAACGAGTACCTGCACTGCATACTTTTGATGGACCCTGCTACCCCAAAAAAAAAAAATACCTAAAAAAATGTGATAATGATGTCATCATCACATTTTTTCAGGTATTTCTTGTTTTTGGGGTAGCGGGGTCCGTCAAAAGTATGCAGTGCGGGTACTCGTTGGATGTGGAATCAAATTCCACATCCAATGAGCTCTCCCGATCAAAATTTGAGTAAAAACACAATGAGATATGTCGAAAATACGAACAAAAAAGTAGTTTTTTTTAATGACAAATATGTCAATTCAACCATTATGGTTGACTTATTTTATTGAAATTCTATTGTTTCTTGAATTCCAACTCACAAAAACTTATTTTGGCACATTTTCTTATAAGGCCCATTTTAGACCCCAAATTTCCTCTAATGATGGATTTTGCGATGGACCCTTAAATTGCATAAGAGTAATTTGAGCATTAAGCTCCCGTAGTTTCTCCTCATTCTTATTATTTTCATTCTGCAATTTGAGGATTCTACAGATCAACCTATTCTTATGCTTTTTAAGACGCAACAAGGATTTAATGTCTGAATCTACCTTCTCTTTCAACTTTAAATTCTCGGCCTCCACAATATCACGATGAGCCGACATCTCAGTCACTCTTCCTTCCATCCTGTGTATCTTATCCAACAAACAGGTAACGAACATTGGGTGAATCATATCCCCAGCTTGATAAGAACTTGGTAAGTTTGTCTCTACAGTCTTTCCCTTAGCCGAAGGATCAACAACAGGATCAACCAGAAGATCCTTGTCAAACGCAGGAGGACTGTCTTCTGAAGGGTTCGGGATAGACTCATGCTCAATGTCACGACCAACATCAGGAAAAATGGGATTCTGCTCTTCGTCATCAAGCACAACAGTTTCAACATGAACACGATTGTTCACAGGAGGCTTAACATTCTAACCCTTAGCAACCATGCTTCATGTGAACCTACCAACAAGCTTAGCATTCGGCCTCTTACCCATTTGTTTGCAGGTATCAGCATTGCGTTTTGGCATCTCAGGAGATAGGCTTGAAGAATTCTTCTTGCACTTAAAGGGCACAGGAGTACCGGGACTACTCACAGGAGGAGGAATAGAGTTATTACAAACGTCGGGGCTCATACGGCCAGTAGGGTTTGACACAGGCTTACACACCGGTGGAGCCAAAACTCGACTGGGTTCCTGGTGCCTTAAACATTCTTCCGGATAGTCAAATTGACAGTGACAAAAGGTTGAGAAGCCATTAGACTCAATAAACTCATCCCATGACCGGTCTAATTTCGACAATTCCCTCTCTATTAACCTTCTGACCAAACCGTGATGAAACAAACTATGACTGATATTTTTTGGTCCCTTTTTAATAGCTGCGGACATCTTAGACAAAACATGGACTAGGTAATGAGGCAGATTCAGAGAAAATCCAATAAAAATAGTCATTAACTGAAGGTGGTATACATAGGATGAAGAGAGATGACCTTCACAGGTCACATACCTGTGGATAAGGTCCAAGACTGGTCGCCACTCCTTCTTAAAGTATCTCCGGGCCACTCCAGTTCTGAACGATATGTCTTGACAGGGATTCTTCAGTAATTTTCTCCACTCAGTTATGTCCATTTGTTTGTACTTAAACCATCGCTCGCCTGTTAATGGAAAACCAGTAGCAAGCGCAACCGAATGCTTGTCCACTCGAAACTGAAGATCACCTACCTTAACCTGAGAGTCAGCCAAAGACAGAGTAAACACCCTCGTCACTTCAGGTTTTGAATCCGAGAACTTACTGATAAACGGCAACCACCTGACAGCTTCGACCTTGGTTAAAAGGTCAGGGTTTGAATCAAGAAGCTTCATCTCACAGGGCTCGACTCTCACCACCGGCGCCATGAATAACTGTTCATATGCACGCAACCTCACCCAGAAAAGATACCAAATATCAAAACCCGACAATGAACTAGAGAGTAAGCACTTAGGGTGCAGACCGAGGAGAGAACCTAAGCAATGGAGCCCGGTACTTTCATAAACCAGCTGCGACATGAATAAACACAGCCAATAACCCTGAAACTTTGGCATGAAGGGAAATGATAACACAGTAAGGCAATCGAAATAAGAAACGACGTCAAACAACTCCAGATTGAACTGATCTTGCCATTATTTACCCCGGGCTATTGACGTAAGACCACTCATTGCACAGACTACAGGTGTTGACCGAGGATAAAGCCACGACGTTGGTTACGTACTAACCATTGAGTGTGATGGACAGATTCGAGTACAAACGCAACGATACCAAATCAACCTTACAACAGGTGGATCGACTTTGGAGGCGATGGCATGGGTTGAAACCATCCTAAGGATTAAAACCTTTGAACATTGATGCACATACCTTAAAGTATAACAGCATTACTTTCGAAGGTGGCAAATAAATTACATGGGGCACGCAGCATAACCATCGTGTCAACCTCGACCCCTTGCATGTCACAATACAAATCATATTATATAAGGTCAAGATTAATATTTGCGCTTGGATTATGCAAGAGTCAAAGGTTAGAGTACAAGCTTTAGATAGAACGTGTCATAACCAAAATCAAACCTTCATAGTATGGGGCACATTATAACAATCAATGCCAAACATTAATAACATGAGCAAATATGATTCGGACGTTAAAGGATATACCTAGGATAAGACGTGTTTGCATAAATCATTAAGCTTTTGATATTCTAGGCCTTATCTAGTTTTCAATAAACCGATAACATATACCCATTAATTAATATTCAAACAAAACCTATGATAACATGCCAAACCATACTATGATCAATCATCCAAATTCGCAACCCTATCAATAACTATAATAATAAAATCAAACAACAAAATCAAGTAATAACTGTTTGGATAAGAC
This sequence comes from Pseudotsuga menziesii, assembly GCA_001517045.1. Lineage (NCBI taxonomy): Eukaryota > Viridiplantae > Streptophyta > Pinopsida > Pinales > Pinaceae > Pseudotsuga > Pseudotsuga menziesii. The sequence continues at coordinate 69,750 of LPNX010997692.1, read as the reverse complement.
TTCAAGATTTTGTCAAATAATCTATAGTTTGCAAAGGTTGCTTAAAAACATAGAATTTCACTGATTCAGTAGCTCACAGAAAGTCATCATTTTAGTAGCCAGTGATTCATTGGATTTGTCCTAAGAAATTCGAACATTTCATCAAAACAAAATAGGATTTTGTTTGATGAAATATGTTTTTAAAAGGTTGTTGAGCAAGGGCACAACAGGCCTGGAAACAAGGCTTAGTTACCCTTTACATACTGCATGTCCATTTAACCAAGGAAAGAGGCAAAAACCCAGTGGGAAAATCCTCCTTTAAACATGGATGGTAAAAAAAAATTTGAAAATCCCGTCATCAATCATGCTTCATAGCATGATCAGCAATCCCCAACAATGATTTGATATTTCTGAATGTCTTCTCACAAAAAACTTTGGTGAAGATGTCGGCTAGTTGTTCTGAAGATGCACAGAAGAGTAGGTGAATGGTGCCATCATGCACAAGTTGTCTGATGTAGTGCATATGGATCTCAATGTGTTTGGTTATCTGTATTTCAACTGGATAATTGTGGATTTGAATGGTGCTCTGATTATCATAATAGATAATGGTTGAAAACCTTGATTCAAAGCCACACTCACCAAGTATCCCCTGCAACCATAAACATTGAGTTGTTGCATTTACAACTCATCTATACTCTGCTTCTGTAGATGAGAGTGCAATGGCACTCTGTTTCTTGCTTGACCAGCTAATTGGTCCTTCAGTAAGCATGAACACATATCTTGATGCTGACATTCGATCTGTGTTGTCACCTGCCCAATCACTGTCAGTAAACCCAATCAAATAAAGATCAGATTTAGCTTTGTATAAGATCCCATGAGTTCTTGTTCCCTGAAAAAAGTTAATGATCATTTTGGCTGCTCTCCAATGGATATCATGAGGCTGATCCATGTATCTTGAAGCCATACTTACTGCATAAAAAATATCAGGTTGAGTGTGTGTAATGTACAGCAAACACCCAATCAGTTGTCTATACAGTGTATTATTTACCATAGGAGAAGAACCTGCTTCTTCAAGCTTAACTCCTGAAAGGAAGGGAGTCTTGTTTGCCTTACAATATTTCATGTTGAACTTGTTCAAAAAATCTAAAGCATACTTGGACTAATGTACCTTTATTCCATGTTAGGATTGGGCAATTTCGAGACCCAAAAATTGGCTCAACAACCCCAAATCAGTCATAGAAAATGCATGGTTCATTGCATCCTTCAAGGAGGCAATTTCTTTCTTTGAACTTCCTATAATCAGAAGGTCATCCACATACAAGACAATAATAATCAAATAACCATGAATCAGCTTCAAATAAACATTAGGATTATATTTAAATCGAACAAAACTCAATGACAACAGAAAGCCATCAATCTTGGCATACCAATCTCTGGGGGCTTGCTTAAACCCATACAATGATTTCTTTATCCTGCACACAAAAAATGGATTAGTAAAAAACCATTGAGCCTGCTTCATGTAAATATCTTTAGTAATATCTCCATTCAGGAAAGCACACTTCACATCTATGTGGTGTACCTCCCACTTCTTCAAAGCTGCAATGGCTGAGGCTAGCCTGATGGAGTCCAACTTTGCCACTGGTGCAAAGGTCTCATTGTAGTCAATACCATGTACATGTGAGTAGCCCTTGGCTACCAATATTGCCTTATATTTCAAAGGTGAACCATTGTCATGTCCCCATGCCTCCGACCGGCAAAGAGGACTCGACTACTAGCTTTATCAGACCGGGATAAGAGCCCATGAACATGTACAGGCTTAAAAATTTCATAAAACAGAATGTTGGAAGAGAGTTTGAACTAAAATATGCACACAGGATTATTAATCTTTCACAGATGCAATTTAATCATCATACACAGATGCATTCATTTAACATACACAGTGGAAACATCATACATTGAAGCCAGCATTCATTTATCATGTTCATTTCATTTTCATTAACAGTAAATATAGAATTGCAGAGGTAAAATACACGAGATCACTTATCTTATGATGAACTTGATCCGCAAAAAGCTACGTCGCTGCAACGTTCCACCCAACCATAGGCCAGTGTGCTCCTTAAGCTCTCAGCAACGCTGCCACCCCCGAGCTGGGCATGATTCTCCAAGGAATAAGGGAACTAGCAGGCTTACACATAGCCAGGGATATACAAAACACACAGCCAAGCCAACAGAGTTGGGTTTATCAGGCCATTAAGGAGCTGGAGAAGGAAAATTGCTAAGCTGGTGAGCTCATCACAGAGCCAAGAACACCTACACTAGAACTAGCCTGACCTCTAAGACACCCAAACACACCCAACACAAGGAATCAGTCCCTTCTCTGCTACACAGTCCCTCAAGCCCTACATTCCCTTCCAGTGCTATTCAGGGGTGATGGAGAAGAAGGCCAGCCCTGTAGCTTTGTTGGTGTGGTTTCCAGCCACTAGGTTTATCAAGCAAATCTAAGCCAACATCCCCGCTCCTCTCACAGTCCGAAGACCAACCATTGCACTCAGGCAACTCATTTAGCTGTCACGGATTAAATAGGGAAAAACAAATCCCAAGTGACACACAACAAATTCCCAAACGCAGCAGCAAACACACTTACAGCAGGGGAAAATCAACAGTCCATCCAAGGCAGTTGAGCCACAGGAAGACTCACACAGACCACACTGGAAACGAATTTATAGACTCTCGGCCTGGGCGTAAGTAACAATAAACGTAGAACCCACAATTCAACCCATGGGGAAAGGATTCAGCCACATCATTCACAATCCGTGGAGGAAAACGGCGTGGGTAAAAACCAGGAAAATTCCTATGCGTGAAGATGAAAAATGGACTGGCAATGGTGGAAAACGAATAGAGCACAGAAAGGACGCGAAATTGGGCGTGCGTGAGTGTTCAGCAAACTCGTGGAGCCAAGAAAATGTCTGCGTGAGACCAAAAACAGGAAAAGAATCCTCTGCATGAGAATGCCCAGCAATAGAGAGGACGTGAATTTGCAAGTGCCTGCGCGTTTTTGCAACTCGTGGGAGAGAGTGGTGAATTTCCTGCGTGAGTGAAGAGTGCATGAAGGTTTTCCTTCCATTCTGAAGTCAACTGCTGGGGTGGAATGTGCATGGAGGCATGGACTAACAGTCCTACCACCCCACTCCCAAAACAATTAATTGTCATAACTTTTCCTAGCTTCCAGTAGAGATTATTAAATGAAGGTGGTTGGGAATAAAACAAAGTGAGAAGACACATGGGTATTTTCCTCTCATTGGCCAAGGCTTGACTAATTTCCCCCCCACACATCCTCATCCTTGGGAAAATCATGCCCCTTTTGATTTAGTTGCCGCGACCGTAGTTGGTTGTGTTCATTTAATTAATTATAGATGCATATTTACATGATGACCATCTTAATATATGCCGCATGCCTCGATATACAATCGGTGACAAATTTAAATCCAAAACATAACATGACCGATCAATGGTGGGGCCTTGGCCTTTAGCTCCACACCATGATCGTTTACAATATATACATCATATACATCTAATGCAATGGGGTCAAAACCGGGACATTACAACCATCAGCAGCAAACTTAGTTTTGAAAACCCACTTACATTGAAATAGCTTCCTCCCTCGGGGAAGATCAACCAGTTCCCAAGTGTTGTTCTTCTGGAGTGAGCTGAATTCTTGTTTCATGGCTGTTTGCCATCTTGGATCATGTGCTGCATTTTTATATGTCTGTGGGTCTGATTCAACCATCAGATAGAATTTCTTTGAACAAAGGGTCTTTCATACACAGGGCACTCTCAAACTGAGATCTAGTCCTCCTAGGATCACTAGGATTTCCAACTAGTTCCCCAGCTGCATAAATGGTCTTTGCTACCCATTTTGGTCTTATAGGACTATCAAGATCCACAATTAAATAATCATTATTAGACATATCAGAATCAGTAAACTCATTTGTCTCTTCACTTACATTCAATGGTTCTGGTGGTGAAGAAGACTCTCCAACTTCAACTACTGCTAAAGGCTCTTCTTGGAACTGAACACTCCTTTCAACGAAGGCTTTGTTTGTGCTCAAATTGATCAGCTTGTACCCTTTTGAATATTTAGAGTAGCCAACAAATATACACTCTTGGCTTTGGGGCTGCAAAGCATTCCTCTTTTCTATTGGAATTCTAGCCCAATCCCTTGAGCCAAAAATCCTGAAATGGGTCACATCTGGCTTATGCCCACTCCATGATTCAAAAGGAGTCATACCATCAAGCTATTTATGAGGCACCCTATTCTGGATATAGGATGCACATTTTATAGCCTCGGCCCAAAAATTTGGTTGCAAAGTCTTAGCCTCCATCATACAGGTTGCCATCTCTTTCAATGATCTATTCTTTCTCTCAGCAACACCATTTTGTTGTGGTGTGTAAGGGATTGAATGCTACATCTGAATACCTACAACTTCACAATATTTAATGAACTCAGACTTGACATACTCACCACCATTGTCAGATCTGAGGATCTTGAGTTTCCTCCTGGACTGGTTTTCAACCAAATCCTTAAAGACTTTGAAGAGGCCAAAAACTTCAGACTTGTGCTTCAGGAAGTAAACCCAATAGTACCTGGAAAATTCATCTATGAAGGTCAATGCATATTTGGCCTGACTCATTGACATATGAAGAAATGGACCAGCAAAACCATTGTGGATCAACTCAAGAGGTGCAGAGGTTCTCTCATGACTAGCTCTCTCAAATTTATGCTCTGGTTGTTTTCCTAAGATACAACCTTGATAGACTCCCTTGGAAAATTTAATCTTTGGTAACCCTATGACCATTTATTTTTCACTTAGATCAGAAAGATACTTATAGTTAATATGGCCAAATATTTCATGCCAAAGATTGCTTTCCTCATTGGCATGAATCAGAAGAGTAGAGGGGTTTGAGTAGGGTAGGAAATGTGAAAACATGTATACCTTCAAAGTGTGATCAACAACTCCTTTTGCAATGAATTTACCACTCGAGATATCTGTGATCTCAACGTCATAAAGGGAGAATATGACCTTCTTTGGAGACCCTGTGTGGGTCATCTGATACACTGACAAGAGGTTAGAGGCAAGACCTAGAACATACAATACATTGCTGAACTTACCATGGTCAAGATAAATCCTTCCTTTGCCCAAACTGTGTGTGAGAGAGTCATCTCCTAGCACTATTGGTGGACCTTTCGATATGTCAAGAGAGGAGAATTCCTCCTTGGTCGAAACCATATGTATTGAAGCACCAAAGTCTATCATGAAGCTAGGTGAGCTTGATGTGCCAACAACCAATGCATGTACTCTCTCCCTATCCTCTGAATTTGATCCTCCTTCCCTCTTCTTTGAGCTATCAGGAAGGGAGATGTTATTCTTCTCCAGGAGTTGGGTTAGTAGGTCAATTTTCTTCTTCATACAGGAGCTTTTAGGATGATATCCCTTACTGCAGTATGCGCGCTTGCTCATTTCTCCTTTGTTCTTCTTCTTCTGGAAGTTCTTCTTGGAGCCTTGGGGATCCTCCTGAGACTTGTTCTTGTCTCTCTTCTGCTTAGGTGGCTTCTTAGCTTTCTTCTTGCCTTTTGAATCCACCCTTGAATCTCCAACATCCAGAGCTTGGTCTTTGGAAGGTTTGATGGTGCCCATCATCACCAGTTTATCTTGTTCTTGTGTGAGGGATTCCATGAACTCTGCAAGCTTAGGCATATTCTAGGCTCAATATGTAAACTTGGTGGCATGGAAGGTAAAAAAAAACACTAAATAGTTAGGTCCAAGCTTCAAGATTATGGCCAAAACTAGTTTCTCCTCCTTCTTTTCAATTCCACATTGCTTTAGCTGCAAAACAAGGGCTTTAAACTTGGAAAAGTAGAGTTGCAGGGATTTGAAGCTGCTGGGACTCAAAGAGATCAATTCATTATAAATTTGATGTCCTCTCATCCCATATATCTTACCAAAAATATCTACAAGCTTCTACCATACTTCATTAGGTGATGGCAATCCATCAAGATGGAAGAGGAGGTCTCTAGATATGCTCAGACACAAGAGACCATAGGCCTCATCCCTCTTGTTGTGCCATTTAATTTTCTCTGCAGCTACATTGGGCTATGCTTTAGTTTCCATAGTCACCCTGTAGAGACATTTTTCTCTCAACAATATCTCCATCTCTGCTTTCCATTTAAAGAAATTAAATGGAGTCAAGATGATCTTCTGAGATTGATCCATAGCTCAGAAATTGTCCCTTCAGTCAGCAGAATAGCTCCCACTCAAGATGTCAAACCTGTAATAGCAATATGGAAGGATAGAAATCAATCTATAAATGATTTTATACCATGTGGAAATTGAACCAAAGAGATAGAACAATTGCACTGACAAAATTGCTAATCAAACCTGCAAATTTACACACAAAGGAGACTGAAATTGGAGCATAACACTAATCTGTATTGAATAAGTGTACAATAGCCAACAAAATGAATCCATAGGATGCTTCAATATATAATTACATGAGAGATTTGAATGCATAAGGATGCCATTCGAAATACTCAAAAGCAGGCTTACTAAATCTAGTCAAATCCCCCATAGGTGCATAAAGCAGTTTCCAAATCTATCTAGGAGATCACGAATTGGAAAAGTCAAGTAGGAAAGATAATAGGTGATGGAAATACAACTCATACATTATTTTATTAGGACAAAATAATGGAGGATGATGAGGGAAAAAAACAAGTCAACTGCACCTAGTCTTACTTTCCCTTTTGCCATAAATCTCAGTAAAAAAGGAAACAAAGCAGAAAAAGTAGATATGCACTAGGGAGGATCTGGAATAAAGTAGATATGATAAATATGGATTCTAGGAGGTTTCCCAAGTGCTCCATGACTCATTTTTAGCAATTTTGACTTCTAGGCCATGTGGAAGACAACTTGCATAGAGTGGAATATTGGAAACTAGGGAAATAAGAAAAAAATGGATTAATTAATGTCTAAGGTAGATAACTATGGGTTGATTATTCTAACAATATCTTCTTTTATAGGTTCTTTTTGAAGATGATCTCATTCAGTGTAAGGAGATTCCTCATCCACATATTCTTCCAATCTATCCATACATGTCATTAACTCAAAAATAAAATTATTTGTGTATCATTCAAAGAAAACAACATCAGGATAATTTTTTAAATTTATTGTTCCACATAAGCAATTTGATCTTCATTAAGGCCTAGTGTTTCAACCGTTTGCTCGATACCACATGTAATAACCCAAAAATTCGTAAAAATTTAAAAAAAATTAAGTGACATAAAATGTCTAAAGTCGCAGCTAAGTAACTGCTAAAGGTTAGCAGAAAAATGAAACAGTTTATAAAAGAACATGGGAATGCTTCTTTAAAAGAACTTGTAAACTAATGGATGTAATCTTAAACACCTATGTTAGTACTATTGATGAATTAACAACTTTAATTCAATCAGAGTTAGAAAAGGACTTGCATTTTGTTGTTGTTAGAATACTGATGATTAACTTTTGTCAAGTAGGTAAGAATTCTTGTATGAGAACGGGGCTTACTTAGCGTTCTGCTAACTCAATCGGACCGTTGGTTCCTTATAGGTTTAGTAGGTAAGCATAAGATCCAATAGGTGTTATTTAAAATTACGTCGAGAAACTACTTTCCTAGCATGATTAATATGATAGTTTTAGAAAAGGTTTAAATATGTTGCTTGTATTCAAGGAGGCAATGTCAATTCTTTTTCTGTTGTTATAAATCCAAAGATAAAAGTATAATACACTGTGTCAGCATAGTTGTAAAATGATTCCTAGTTACTATGTCGATGAAACAATCAAATTACTATTTGTTTTGAGTTCAAAAACACCAAAATAATTTTATAGAAAGCAAACTTGTTCTAGGTTTTAGCTAAGATGCAAATATGGTACTCTGTCTTTTGCTTTGTTGGAGCATACATTGGATTCTATTTTTTTTTATCATCAATAAAATGAATTTTAAACAAGAAGTACTTAGTAGTTCCTAAACCATCATCCTAGCCTACTTTTTCTAAATAAGAGTTACTCTAAACTCCTACGACTTAACATCCAAAGGGGTAAATCATTTTACCTTAACATAGCTCTCTCATTAACTAAGGATGTTCTCTTATTTACTTTTATATGCAGCTTCCATTTACAACTGGAATGCAATTTTAGCTATGACTAAGACTTTATGCAAGCTGATTAGTGGTCTTTACATTATCTTTATGCAAGTCTTAGCAAATAAATTAAAAGGAAATTAATTAGACTTGGAATAGTCTATAGTACTTCGTATTATAAGTTATGGTTTAAAACCTATGCTTTGCTAATCTCCATGGAATAATATATAACCTTGGAAGTCATAACACAAATTATGGTTTAACTGATTTAAAGGTTGATTGGAGAAAAGTATTATTGTTGCAGCGCTAACTATGGAACTCAACCCACACTTGAAGAAATATTTGGAAGGGCACGTGGAATGATTACATCCACTCAAGGGTTGACTTAAAACTTTGAAACCATATTCATTGTTATTGTGGACCGAGGGTTTCTCCTTCTTGTTGGCCGAGCTAAGAGCTCGTGGCCATGGAAGACCTATAACCACGTGGTAACCACCTTCAAACATTTTTCATTTCACCTTCAACTTCTACGTTGTGACTGTTGGGAGAAGTCATTAATGGTTTTTGGTATTTCTAAGCGTTGAATAGTTACAGCGAGAGTGGGTATTGGCTTTCTTTGTGGATCGAAGGTTGTGGTTGCCTTTAACCTACAACTAAACACTCATAGCTTCTGCCTTTGTCTAGTTGAGTCAATTTTCTTTCTTTTTCCTTCACAGAGGTGACTTCAAGGGTTCTTTCCTTTCGGCACGGTGCCAATCTGACCTGGTGTGGCTATCTCTCCTCGGCTTCAACTCCAAATTACAGCAGCTAAAGACTTACCCTTAATCTCATTTAGATTAGTTTTCTCATAAGGATTTTTACAAATTTTAAGAAACAAAGGTTTTATAATGATTCGGTTTGGAGCTTGCAGGTCCTTGCTCCTGGTTCGAGCTCTGTAGGTGAAAGCGAGCTCACCCTTTAGTTTTACATGTGCATACAAAATGGAAAGCCTCGGTTCCAATGAGGGTTTCTTCCTACATGACGTTGTGGTTGTTGGAATTTGGTTCTTGTAGTTGAAAAGAAACGGCCTCGATTATCTATTAGCTTAAGTTTCAAAGCTTGTTTGTTAAATGTAAAAGTTTAGGAACCCTTAGAGGGTACTTTGTGCACAGGTAAAGAATGATCTGGTAGCCGTGATGGAAATTGGTTTTTATCTTGTGTTTTCTACCTTACGGCCTGAACAATGTAATTTATTTCATTTTAAAACAATAGAGCTCAGCTCTAAACTCATTAAGGCTGTCGACCTCTATCTAGTTTATTTTAGTTTTTATAATAGATTCTAGAAGGTGAGAAAAGACTGTGAATTAGTCACGATTTGTAAATGATTTAAGGTTTTTACCTGTCAGTAAAGAATGGCTACTATTTGATTTATATAATTTGCACAGTTTAGTTTGGTTAACGAGTCTAAGCCTTGACCTTAGTTCTAAAGGTTGTAAGCCATATCTTCTTAATTGATTCTGTTTTTAATAAGTTGTTTATGTAATATTTTAAATTATTACCCTGTACTTATAAAGATTTCCAGTGCATAGTTTATGGGAAAATTTACTGTATTTAAGAGTAATATTTTACTCTGTTTTTGGTTCAAAAGGGTTAATTATTAAGTGTACCCTACAGTTCGAGAATGAATAAATTTTTACAAGGAAATATTCAGAGCTCTGTTTTTTTATTTTCTTTTAATAAATTTACAGTTGTTTAATTATTATAAAGGAATTTTTTAGGGTAAATTTTGCATAATTTGAGAATAGGTTATGTTTATCCTTCAATAGCTTATATGGTTCTATTTAGGTTACAGTAGAATCCTTCTGTCTTAGAGCAAAGACACATAGTGTCTGGAAATCAAATGTTATAAAAAATGTTTTGAAAATTATCTTTACCTGGTTCCTAGATGATAGCCTGTTTACTATACCTATGTTTATTTATTAAACTTGTACGTTCTGTTTTTTATAAAGAATACTAATATTAGAATGGTTCTATAAGAAATATGATTACTAAATGCTTTTAGATACCTATCTTTTAGTTCTTGTCTGAAGTAAATACATTTAATGCATACATTATTTACTACTTCTTTATAGAATAAATCATATGAAAACTAGAATAGAATGTAATTACATTTTTCATTTAAAGTAAAAAGAATCGTTATCTTTACCTAAACACCCAGTTGTACTAGAGTACTGCTTGAACCAGGTGTGGAAAAATACAGTATGGAATTCTAATTCTATCTGTTTCTCATTTTGCATCTTTATTATTATTTCTAACATAATTTGCAAATTACCAAGTCTATCATTACACAGTTACTCCTTTCTTCCTAAACCCTAGTTAAATACTAACATGCCTATATTTAAAAACTAGTAAACATTATACTGAAGATGGAAAGTAAATATAATAACACGAAGAAAAATATAACCTATCAATGATAAGGCGGCAACAGCTTAAGGAGGTTGTTCCTCCCAACCAACTCCTGGAGAACGCTCAGACAGCGCTTCCTCAGGACCCCTAAGCCTATTCCTGGTCCTCCTGGTAGAGTACTGGGTGGAGAATATAACCTTAAGACCTTCTATCACCCAATTGGTCCAATTACCTTAGTAATTCAAATATGCTTATAGTAGTCAGAACTTCAACCTAATAGCCGCAATAAGTTTAGTCTCATCAGTTAACCCCTCAAACTCACTTCATTAATCCCCTCCATTAAATTTCTCTTGAGTAAATTCATTCACCCTGAATGAACATCCCCTAGAATGAGCAGCCTCAGCTGTCTTCAATGGGAAATTTTATAGAGATGCCTAGGTCTTCTGGGTCAGTTTTCATTTTCTGAACCACCTGCTCCAATTCCACTTTCTTGGGGAATCATGACCACAAATATAGGGAAGTTTCCACCTACAACAGTTGGAAGTAGTTTGAGGATGCTGCCACTTGTCAGTGTACTCTCCACCCAGTATCCTCCACCAAGTGACCAATAAACACTCTTTTAATAGCTTCCCTAAGTTGTTGTCTCATCATTTATTTATTTATAAATAAAAATATTTTGAATTACATTAATTATTCTTGACCCCACTTGGTCATCAATTACAAACTTAGCATAAAATATAACACAATGTTCCTCAAATAACATTAAATTGTTTTTGCAAATTGGGGCATGTGACAGTATCTCTATCGGAGATGATTTCCTTGGGTATCCCATGTAATCGAAATATCTCTTTCAGGAATATGTCAGGAATGTGAGCTACTTTGTAAGTTGACTTAACTATAATAAAGTATGCCACTTTGGACAACTCATCTACCACTAAAAATATGGAATCATTCCCCTTCTTTCTCTTTTGTAAACCCGTAATGAAATCCATACTGATAACCTCCCATTTCCATTCTGGAATGGGTAACTGTTGTAGTAACCCTGAAGGATGTTGGTGTAGTGCTTTGACTAGTTGACACTCTTGGCATTTTTTGATGAATATTTTTGTGCCATTCTTTAAATAAGTCTAGAAAAATTGTTTCTTTACTTCTGATATCATGTTTTGATATCCTAGGTTCCCCATGTAGGTATTTTAATGGAACTCAGTTAGAATGCTAGTCCAGATGTCTCCTTCCTCTCGGACATACAGTATCTCTTTGGACCACAATAGTCCTATCTCGTCTACCTTATATTAATTTTGTTTATGTAATAACCTATCTTCCTGAATATTTTTAAGGACCTCAACATAGAAACGATAAACTCTTCTTTTCCTTCTAATCCTATCATCCAAATCCAAATCGGGTTGGATCAAAACTTTACCTCATACAACATATGACCTCGTCTACTTAAAGAATTAGCGATTTTGTTTTCCTTTCCATTTATGTGGTTTAATTAGAAGAGGTACTTGCTCACGAAGGCCAACCATCTGGCCTTCCTGGAATTTAAGTCTAGCTGGTCGAATGAATACTTCAGACTCATTTTTTATGTCTTTAGGAGAAACTTCTACCCCATGAGCTAGTGCCTCCACCTATTCAAGGCGTGGATAATGGATTCTAGCTCAAGATCATGTGGGGGATAGTTTTTTTCATTTTCTTTTAATTTTTGTGATTCGTAACATATTGTGCAGTCATTTTGCATGAGGAATTCACCAATTCCTTCCTTGCTCGCATCTGTGCAAACAACGAAATCCCCATCACGATTCGCAATTCGTTGTATAGGTGTAGTAGTCAAGAGTCATTTAAGCTTCTGGAATATTTCCTCGCACTTGGTCATACATATAATTTTGTATTCATTCTTTTGTAAGGTGGTCATGGGACAAACAATCCTTGAAAATTTCTAAATAAAATTTCTATAGTAACCTGCTAGTCCCAAAATTGACCTAATGTCGATGACACAAGTAGGGGTAGGCCATTCTTCAATGTATTTAATTTTTCAGGGTCGACAACTATCCCTTCCTTGGAAATGATGTGACCTAGGTATTGTATTTGTGGTTTTTAAAAATCACATTTGCTAAAGTTAGCGTAAAGTTGGTGTTCTCGTAGCACTCATAGTACTATTCGGAGATTCTCCTCATGTTCTTCTTTAATCTTCGAGTAAACTAGTATGTTGTCTATAAAGACTTATACAAACTTATCCAGGTATTAACTAAAGATAGTGTTCATCATTCACATGAAATTTGGTTGTGCATTGGTTATCCCAAAAGGAATTACCACAAAATCTTAATGGTCATATCGAGTCTAAAAGGAGGTTTTTTGTATATCTTCATCACAGATCATTACTTGGTGGTATCTGAATTAGAATTCGATCTTTGAAAAGATATTTTATCCTCTAACTTGGCCTAACAAGTCATCAATCCTAGGGAGTGGGTAATGGTTCTTGATGGTCATCTTCTTGAGTTGCCGGTAATCAATGCTTATTCACATCATACCGTTCTTTTTCTTTACGAATAGTATAGGTGATCCCAACTGAGACACACTAGGTCAGATATATCGCTTCTCTATCAATTCTTGTAACTATAACTTGAGCTCCACCATCTCTGGTGGGCTGATGTGGTATGGGTATTTAGAAGTCGGTACTGATGTTGGTGTCAATTCTATGGAAATATATAAGTCTTGGTTGGGTGGTAGTCCCGGTATTTCCTTAGGAAATAGATCCTTGAAGTCTACAAGAACCGAAAAAGTCCTTGATTTTTTGTTTTCTCTCAGCTTTAACATCCTTGATGTTAATTGCAAAAAGTTTGCAGCCCTTCCTAATACATTTACTCACTTGTAAGGTGGATATCTGTCTAACAGAAACCTTCCTTGGCATGCCTTGAATCTTTGTTTGATTCCCTTAGCTATCTATGGATAATATTGACTTGTTTAAATAGTCAAGCATTACATGGTATTGTTCCAACTATTCCATGCCTATAATTACGTCATACAATCCTAAGGGTAAGATGTTTAGGTCTAAGTTAGTTGGAAAATTGTTCATGTGTATCTCGCAGTATTTTACTAGTTCTGAAACCTTTCTTTTTGTACTAGTGTGTAGTTGTACCAACCATGGTTTCTCATGTTTCAATTTTTTTAGTTTACATGTGAAAAAAACCTTGGGGGAAATGTGACTTCGATAAGCACCGAGATAAATTAAAATTGAAATAGAAGTGTTTGAAAACTTACCTTTTATTTCGACCATAGTGGCCTAATGGTGTTCTTCTCGTTCGTCGAGTGTTGCATAGATCCCAAAAACTGTTCCATCTTGACATTTTCGTCCTTTATGCAAGGTACATAATGTAATAGATCCGAAAATATGTAGATAAAGGAATCCATAGTTAGGGATCCCATATTTAAATCATGAAATTCTTTTACTTTTTTTGTCAAAGAATATTTCAAACATGTACTTTTCCTGGAATATTCAACAGAAAGTACTCCATCTGATCTCTTTTAATTCTTCTCTCTTAGTATATTTCAGGTCTCTCCACCATCTTGGCACTTTTCCATTTAAGTTGTAAATGACCAGCCAAAATTTCATCTCTGTGGAGTAATTATGTAATTGAAAGTATTTATTCATACCTAGGAACCATTCTTTATCCTTCTCCATTGTATTCATTCCTCCTTCATAAGTTGGGGCTCTGATATTTCGAAATTCTCCTTGAATGTTGTCATAATTTTTCTTCCTTTTCTTGCAAGGAGAGGGTGAGTCATCATTGGAAGAACTATGATATTCTTCTTCTGGGAGATTAGGGGTGTGTTCTTCTTGTCCCTCTTCCTTTGGACTGCGGGTCCTTCTTTTAAGATGATAATTTTCTTTGGATTTTTTTTGTAGAGTGGGTAGGCTATCCATGGGGGCTTACTCCTGTCAAGTTCTGAAGTAAATATTCATTTATTTATTTTTATTCTCTTATTTCATTTGTGTTATCATATTTAAATCTTTGTAAGTCTATTTGTAGACTCTTTATAGTTTTCATCAAGGCAGAATTCAGTTCCACCACGAGTTCTTCTTCTTGGGTCAGTGAATTCATGTTTCCTTGTCAACTGTTGTTTTATTTTGTGTGCATGATTTGGACTCTTATTTAAATATGCAATTCAAACATTTAGTAACAAAGAATCTTCTATTAGTTTAAAAAATCACAAATAAAGTTTTGAAATATTTATTTCTGCAATGGATGTTTCAGTAGCACCCTTAAGGTCTCTAAGTGTTGGAAAATGGGCTCTGATACCACTTGCAATGTCCCTCAAATCCATAAAATAAATTATAGGTCAATATCACTGCTAATATCTAAGGCACATCTTATTCTTAACTTTGGAATTGTAAAAACTTAATAGGAAAGAATACCTATGTTCATGTTTTGTTTTTCTTCTTGTATGTTATTACCTAGTTTTCCAATTGCGATGATGTTTATTGTCATTCATTTATATACTAATGTACTTGTATATTGATGTATTTTATTTGGTTTAATCATGTTATTATATTTCTTATTTATGTTGGATGCTTATTATGCTACATAGTCTTTATTTATTAAATGACAAGGCTAACTTACCTCTATATCTAAAGGGGAGGAGTCGTTGGATTTTACCTAATGACTCAATCAATGCTTGCAATGCTTACTATATGAGTGGGCTTGCAATCAATGCCTGTGGGATTCGATGTTGGATTATCGTTATTGTTGTTATTTCATTTAGATAGTTTATATGAATATGAGTTAATGTTTATGGGATTTAAATGGTTAATTTAGGTATGGCATGAATGTATTCCAACCAACTCTTAATAGGTTTCGATAGTGGGTGGAAGGATGTTGTTATACCCTTGATGTGTGTAAATAATAGTTTAATATTTTATGGTTATTTTAAATGGGCTTCTAGCCGATGATATGCATGTTTTATGGAATACCATCATGGTTCTGTAATGCTGATATATGTGTTCTTAAAAATTCGAGGAATTCAATCCCTAGTTCACGATTATGTGTTATCTTTTATCCTGTCAAAGGTTTGGTTAATGGATAGTTTATTGTATCGATGTTGGGAAAATTATCATATGCCAACTTTTAGAAGATTGGCAAATGATAATTATCATATTGGCCTATCAATTTTCTGTTTGTGGAAATCGATAGTTGGTTTATCGTGGATGATTGTATATTTTATTTAATTATTTTTATTACTTTAAGCAGCAAATGTTGCACATATTTATTGCAGATTTGGACACCAAGGGATTTCATCCCGGGTCCACGATTTTGTGTTATCATTGGTCTGTAAATTGTTTATTTAGTTGATAGTTTGTTTATTAGATGGCGTCTTTGTTTATTATATGGCATGTCCATCATTATTTGATAGTTTATTATGTAGTTGATTAATCCCTTCGTGGTTTCTCTATAATGGGATACTAAGTGTTTTATTCTCAATGCTATGTTTAAACCCTGCATGTTGATTTGATTAGGTACTGAGTTTAGTAATCCATTTTTTTAATAACTCAACTCCAACACTAGATTTAATATACTTAAATAGATAGTTTATTTTGTTACTAGGATATCTAGTGTTTCTAGATGTGGATTCAATATAGTTTTCCATGTTTTGGGAAATGTTGATGGCTATTTTTATGAGGACTAAATGCTAAATCTAGTCTAAACCCTAACATGTTATAGAAGCTTTTAAACTAATTTAACATAAAACTGATAAGAAAGTTATCCTATAATTTGTATAAGAGCTGAAAATGAGATTATATCTTAACTAATAAAACATCCTAAATGATTTAATTATAATGATGACGGGTGAATATAACTCCCAATACAAAACCTAGTGGATGTATTCTCATCGTGTAAAATAATCACAATAAAGGTAGGAGCTGAAATATAGGAAATATCTTACATGCAATTATGCAGCTTGAAATGTCCTAAGAACCCTGCACACTTCAACTCCCAAAATTAATAAAACCCTTTTTATTTCTTACCTTAGGAATGATAACCAGATGACCTTGAAACTGCTATGTTTCTCCAAACTATGACCCAGAACCATTCCTTGTTCTTAAATCGGACACCCCCCCCCCTTCCCAAGCTAGCTCCAACATGCAAGAGATCTATAAATCCTAAGGGTGAGGTTGTTGTTGTTTAGAAATCAGGCTTTGTATTCTTAAAAATTCTTGGTTTGGAAAATGCTCTCCAATCCCATCAAGGAATAATAATAAGATTCCCTAATCCTTCTCTTGGATTTGTTCTTATAGATAACCTTTGGGAAAAGGGAAGTTGGTTTAACTTCACTTAAATCAAGAATTTATTGTTTTCTTGAAAATAATCTTCAGTTTCATTTTTATGTAATATAGCATTTATTTTGTTAACTAGGAACTTTTACTAGATCCTACTTGAGCTTTAGAATATAAGTTTTTTATTTAAATATTTAGTTTATGATATAATATATGCATAGACTTGAACTTATTAATTTAATTATCTTTATTTATTTATGTATATATATATTTATCATTTTCATAAGTGGATGTAGACTTCACTTAGATATCTTACCTATATTTATTAAAATAACTATGTATACATATACATATACATATATATATATATATATATTCTCATATACATATATTATATAAACTTCACTTATTCAATTTAATCATCTATTATTAATCTTGCATCCAAATAGCATAATTTCTCTATTTTATGCTTCTTTACTTTAAGTTAATTATTTTAACAAGGCCTCAGGTAGGGTTGGTCAGTCAACTAGGTTAGGTAACTCTATATCCTCCTTTCATGTTGGATTACCTTGTATTCATGGCAGTTCTTCGAGTCCTTGATGAGAAGTAGATTTGAAATTTCAAGTAATCAACTTAAATAACTACGATGAGGGTTGGAGCTATTCAGAGTCTTTCCAACTCAACACCCTTTGATTTACAGTAAACCCTAGTGCTATTCAGAGTATACGCTCAACACTATCAAATGAGAATTACACTAGTGCAATTCCATATCCTCTCGCTCAACACTAATACTAGGATGCACCTATACAATACACCTAGGGATACAATGGCCAAAGATCTAATGGTCCATATATTATTCTCAACATCAAGTTTGAGTACTCCAGGGATTATGCCCAAAACTTCCAAACTTTACTTGTTGGGGTTAACCATGTTCTCTAGAGCTTATGCTCAACACATAGTCTCATATCCCTTGTGCTTTGGGGCTTATGATAAACACATAATATCATAACCCATGTGCTCCAGAGGTTACGCACAACACATATTCTCATGACCCATGTGCTCGAGGAATTATACCCAACACATCATAGAAATAAATCATGCATTCAATCTTTTGCACAGTACACCACAAATAATCATCTCAAGGGCTTCTATCCAATCACATGATAATAAATCCAGTACATAGGGGCCTATGCCCAGTACAATGACAATAGTCATTTCCCATCATGGCCTATTCCCAACATATAATCATATACAAGACAATAAAACATGTGCATTCGCTCACACCCAGTATCTCTATCTAAGAAACATAACTCATGTGCAGTGGGGCATACGCCCTATATATAGACATAAACATAACAAAAACGTAAGTCATGTACAGTGAGGATCATCCCCAATATAGTCAAGGTCAAAATCTGAGATATTACAAATAATGAAATAATAATAGTTTCATCCCAAATGAGGCCCTGGTAGAGTCTCTGGACTTGTATCTTTCAAAGTCACTAATTAAAGTTTTTTGCCAAATTAAAGAAAAATTTTTGGGGGCCCCTCACTAGTATTTTTGTGGCCACTAATGGCATTTGAACACTACATATATTGTTAGTTTCCTAGATGCCTTTATCCTGATATGTGCAACAAAATTTTCGACCTCAAGACATTTTTTAACATAACTTTTCTTAAATTCCATCATGTGGTTAGCCTTTCCCAATGCATTCTCACTGCTATGTCCATGGTGTCTCTATATGGGATTATAATTGACAAACCCAACATGGAAACTTCAAAGATCTCAATCTCCAATACTCCATCAAATATCTCGTGATTCTCCAATCTCAAAATATTATTGTCTGCTCCACACCATTGTTGCCCTTGGTTTGGCAACTTTTCCAAACTTCATTCTCTTTTGTGATTCTCTTGAGTGACCCCCGAATGTTTCTTCTCCATCAAGCTTGTAGACTTCTCTCTGAAGTGCTTATGGGCCTTTCTCCATAGAACCCATGGACTCCTTCTTTGCAAAAACCCGTGACCTCTTCTCCTTTATGCCCACAAACACATATCCACAAATCCTCAATGAAGGAGTTGTGCTTAACTTCCAGACCTTCCTTCACCACACTCGTGGACTCTTCTCTACAACACCCCATAGCCTTATTCTTTGTTGTTCCCGATGAAACGTCTCTACAACTCCCCAAAGAATTTTCTTCGTAGTATCCCCGTGGACCTCTGTTCCATGGTACCCACATAAATTTTATTAGCTGTGTCATGTACCTTCCTTCATAACACCTTCACACCCTTCTCTGTAGTGATTGGCATACTTATTCTTTGTTGGGTTTGTGGACCCATCTCCATGGCTCCCAATGGGATTCTCTTCATGGCACCCCTATAGACCTATTTTATAGGACACTCGTAGTTTTTGGACTTAAGCTACCCACATGTTCTTCTAGTGTAGTTGGTCCATTTCATACCTCCCCCTCTTGGCTCCATGTCACAGGTGGGGTCCACCTCAAATTTCCCAAATTTGTGGAATTTGGTAATTGCACAAGATTTTAATTCGACACTGAGGGTAATTATTTTGAATTAACTTGAAATTACTTCTACCCACTTATTCATCACTTAACATAACCTAATTTCTCTAGAATGTCTAATTTTTTCCTATAAGTCTGGATTTTCTGGCCCATATAGTTTCAGTGCTACAACGAGAAGCTCTTATATTACTTTATCACATCCAAAGATACCTTGGTGACTTTTGAGGCTGTGTTAGACAAAATTATTTCTCTCTAATACTACCATGTGAGTGTGTCATTATAAACTTCACTTATAGATTTTAACTAACATAATGAAACATGCTAATTTTAAGAGGAAATACAAGATTATTGTGCACCAAAATCTCATGGCCCATGTGCTTGAGGTATTACACCCAACACATCCTAAAAATCAATCATGCATTCAGTATTCTGCACAATAAATCACAAATAATCATCTCAAGGGATTGTGCCCAATCACATAATAATAAATCTAGTACATTGGGGCCTATGCCCAGTACAATGACAATAGTCCTTGTCCATCGGGGCCTATGCCCAACATATAATCATATACAAGACAATAAAACATGTGCATTGGCTCACGCCCAGTATATCTATCTAATCAACATAGCTCATGTGTACTGGTGCATACACCCAATATATAGAAATAAACATAACATCAAAGTAAATCATGTGCAGTGGGGCTCATTCGCATTATAGTCAAGGTCAAAATCCGGGATATTACAAACAATGACATACTAATAGTTTCATCCCAAATGAGGCAGTGGTCAAGTCTCTGGACTTGTATCTTTGAAAGTCACTAATTAAATTTTTCTTCCAAATTAAATAAAAATCTTTTGGGGCCCCTCACTAGTATTTTTCTGGCCACTAATGGCATTTGAACACTGCAGATATTGTTAGTTTCCTAGCTAAATTTCTCCTAATATGTCTAAAACAATTTTCGACCTCAAGATATTTTTTGATATAACTTTTCTTAATTTCCATCATGTGGTTAGCCTTTCCAAATGCATTCTCACTGCTATGTCAATGGTGTCTCTATATGGGATTATAATTGATAAACCCAACATGCCAACTTCAATTCTCTCAAGCTCCAATACTCCATCGAATCTCTCGTGATTCTCCAATCTCAAAATATCATTTTATTCTCCACACCATCGGTGTCATTGGTTTGGAAGCTTTTCCAAACTTTATTCCCTTTTGTGACTCTATTAAGCGACCCCCAATGTTGCTTCTCCATCAAGCTTGCAGACTTCTTTCTGCATTTCCTATAGGCCCTTCTCCATAGCACCCGTGGACCCCTTCTCTGAAAAACCTCGTGATCTATTCTCCTTTACGGCCATAAACTCATATCCACAACTCCTCAATGAAGGAGTT
Organism: Pseudotsuga menziesii; assembly: GCA_001517045.1. Taxonomy (NCBI): domain Eukaryota; kingdom Viridiplantae; phylum Streptophyta; class Pinopsida; order Pinales; family Pinaceae; genus Pseudotsuga; species Pseudotsuga menziesii. The sequence goes on along the minus strand of LPNX010997692.1, from coordinate 49,037 downwards.
GTGCTTCAGTTGCAGACCTTCCTTCACTACACCCATGGACTATTCTCTACAACACCCCACATCCTTATTCTTTGTTGTACCTGAAGACACATCTCTACAACTCCCCCATAGATTTTTATTCATAGTATCCCCATGGACCTCTGCTCCATGGCACCTACATAGTGTTTATCATCTATGTCATGTAACTTCCTTCACAACACATTCACACCCTTCTCTGCAGTGATTGACATACTTATTCTTTGTTGCGTTTGTGGACCCATCTCCATGGCTCCCCATGGGATTCTCTTTGTTGCACCCCTACAGACCTCTTGTCCATGACACCAGTAGTTTTTGGACATAAGCTACCCACATGTTCTTCTAGTGTAGTTGGTCCATGTCATACCTCCCCCTCTTGGCCCCATGTCACAGGTGGGATCCACCTCAAATTTTCCAAATTTTTGGAATTTGGTAATTGCAAAAGATTTTAATTCGACACTAAGGGTGATTATTTTGAAATTAAATTGAAATTACTTATACCCACTTCTTCATCACTTAACATAACCTAATTTCTATCTATAATTCTAGATTTTCTGGCCCATATAGTTTTGGCGCTGCAACTAGAAGCTCTTATACTAATTTATCACATCCAAAGAGACCTTGGTGACATCCAAAGCGTTTTTGGCCTTGAGCTCCACAGTAGTAATATACATTACATATTTGCCAAATTTACATATCAATCCAATACTTCAAGGGGAAAAACGAGGTTATTATATTTTTACACTATTTTATAGTCAAAGAGAATTATATCTTCATATATGTTTGGAATTATTGTAGGGTACACTCACCATTTTGACTTAGAAATTATATTTTGAGACGATTTGGGAATTGTCTTTTGAAGAGAGCTTCCCACACTTGTGGACCATGTTTCTATTTTGAGGAGACGGTTGAGGGGTATTTTGCTAATATATATTGCAGATTCTTTCCAATAATGTCATATACAAACATGTAAATAGTAGAACTCACTATTAAGAACATGTGTTTTGTTCTTGGAGGTTATAAGTCTAAAAGAGATAAGCTATGTATACACTTTAACCCTTATATTAGGGTATATTATTATTATTCGACTTGTCAAATTAAAATTAAATAGATAAAGGTCCTCTAAAAGTAGAGGACCATCATCCTTAAGTGAAGAATATGGATGGTGGTATGAGATTTTCTCACTGTTATGTCCATGGTTTCTCTATATGGGATTATAACTGACAAACCCAACATGCCAAATTCATTCCTCTCAAGCTTCAATACTCCATCGAATCTCTTCTGATTGTTCACTCTCAAAATATCGTTCTGTTCTCCACACCATCGTTGCCCTTGGTTTGGAAGATTTTCCAAACTTCATTCCCTTTTGCGACTCTGTCAAGTGACCCCCAATGTTGCTTCTCCATCAAGCTTGCAAACTTCTTTCTGCGGTGCCTATGGGCCCTTCTCGATAGCACCTGTGGACCCCTTCTCTGCAAAACCCTGTGACCTCTTCTCTTTTACACCCACAAACACATATCCACAACTCATTAAGGAAGGAGTTGTGATTCACTTACAGACCTTCCTTCACTACACCCGTGCACTCTTCTCTATAACACCCCACAGCCTTATTCTTTTTTGTACCCGAAGACATGTCTCTACAACTCCCCATAGACTTTTCTTCGCAGTATCCTCGTGGACCTCTGCTCCATGGCACCTGCATAAATTTCATCAACTATGTCATGTACCTTCCTTCACAACACCTTCACACCCTTCTCTATAGCGATTGGCATATTAATTCTCTGTTACGTTTGTGGACCCGTCCCCATGGCTCCCGATGGGATTCTCTTTGTGGCACCCGTATATACCTCTTTTCCACGACACCCGTAATTTCTGGGCATAAGCTACCCACATGTTCTTCTAGTGTAGTTGGTCCATTTTATTCCTCCCCCTCTTGGCCCCATGTCACTGGTCAGCTTCACCTTCAATTTCCCAAATTTTTGGAGTTTGGTAATTGCAGAACTTTTTACTTTTGCACTTTTTCCTATAAATTTTTTTAGCAAAACTGAATATCTTTTCAACAAAGTATTTTTGGAAATATTTTGTCTAACAAAATTTTTTTATTTAATATGTAAAATGTAGAATTTAAAAAATTATGGTTTCCAAATATAGGACACTTTAGATCCAACAAGCTTTCTGAAATCCTCAAAATGCTTCAAAATAGTGATTTTTAGGGCCTTCTTTCACACCTTGGCTTAACACCTAATCAAATTTCGATCCAAGATTCCAAAATTATTTCCATGCCCTAAAATCTGTAAATAAAAAAAAATGGTAGGGTCAATATCACTACTAAGATCTAAGGAACATCTTATTCTTAACTTTGTAATTGTAAAAAAATAATAGGAAACAATACTTAGGTTCATTTTATGCTTTTCTTCTCATACGTTATTACCTAGTTTTCCAATTGCGATGATGTTTATTGTCGTTCATTTATATATTGTTGTACTTGTATATTGATGTCTTTTATTTGGTTTAATGATGTTATGATAATGCTTATTTGTTTTGGATGCTTATTATGCTATGTAGTCTTTATTTACTAAATGACAAGTCTAACTTACCTCTGTATCTAAAGGGGAGGAGTGGCTGGATTTTACCTAACGACTCACTCAGAAAGGTAACGAAATCCTACGATCTAGGCTTACTTAGTTCTCATGAACTAATGCATGATGTATTTGTGGTTATTGCAAGTGTTATGTTTTTAATACTATGTTGCATGTGCATAAAATAAAAATGGGACAAGACCTAACACCTATAATATTTCTAAACCCTAAACACTAAGGGGTTGAGTTGCTTGGTATAAAAACTTAACCAAATTAGACAAGGGAAAAACATATACAAGTAGATATTTAGGGTGGGTATAGAAAGTCCCAAGTTACTATACCACTAGATATCATGTCCTACGTTGGGTTTATCAGGAATTTCCACGTTCCTACGATCCCTCGACTTCTTGTTCATTATGGTCTACTAATTCTGAAATTTCCCACGAAATTCAATTTCCTTGCCTCATAAATTGGGATTCTCTACATATATTTTGACTTTTGACACCCTCAAATTCACCCCATGGTTGATGTCTATCGAACGCCCATTGTATTTCACAATATGCATGAAGTTTTGGACCTTTTGTACACTTATCACTTTGTTTTTTCTCTAGATACGATTTATGTTCTTCTTACTACCATGAGTGCATAGAAAAATTGGAATAAAATTGACCAACAATGGAATGGGGATGAAGGTATACAAATTCCATTTAATGGAATTGACTTCTCGCTTAAAAAAATGATCCCATACTCAACCATATGAATTTGTGGATTTCGTCCATGGTCCATTAAAATCCTGAATTGTTTTTTGAATAATTTTCTTACAACAGAATTTAAGATCAGTAAGGAAGGCCATAGGGGTGGTTGCTTAACATTTATGGAAAATGGATTCTCAATATTACACTAAGAAATATAGTTTTTAATTCCCCACACCCTTCTCCTATCTTTAGTGGATAACATAGCTCTTATTTTTGTGGCCACTAATGGCATTTGAACACTGGAGATATTGTTAGTTTCCTAGACAAATTTCTCATGATATGTCCAAAACAATTTTTGACCTCAAGACATTTTTTAATATAACTTTTCTTAATTTCCATCATGTGGTTATCCTTTCCCAATGAATTCTCACTACTATGTCCATGGTGTCTCCATATCATATTATAATTGACAAAATCAACATGCCAACTTCAATGCTCTCAAGCTCCAATACTCCATCGAATATCTCATGATTCTCCAATCTCAAAATATCATTGTCTTCTCCACACCATCGTTGCCCTTGGTTTGGAAGCTTACCCAAAATTAATTCCCTTTTGTAACTCTGTCGAGCGACCCCCAATGTTGCTTCTCCATCAAGCTTGCATACTTTTTTCTGGAGTGCCTATGGGCCCTTTTCCATAGCACCCATGGACCCCTTCTCTGCAAAACCCCATGACCTCTTCTCCTTTACACCCACAAAAGAATATCCACAACACCTTAACGAAGGAGTTGTGGTTCACTTCCATACCTTCCTTCAGTACACCCGTGGATTCTTCTCTACAACACCTGACAGTGTTATTCTTTGTTGTACCTAAAGAAACATCTCTCCAACTCCCCAGATACTTTTCTTCATAGTATCCCCGTGGACCTCTGCTCCATGGAACCCACATAACTTTCATCAGTTGTTTCATGTACCTTCCTTTACAACACCTTCACACCTTTCTCTGCAACAATTGGCATACTTATTCTTTGTTGTGTTTGTGGACCCATCTCCATGTCACCCCATGGGATTCTCTTCGTGGCACGCCTACAGAGCTCTTTTTCATGACACCCGTAGTTTCTAGACATAAGTTACCCACATGTTCTTCTAGTGTAGTTGGTCCATTTCATAGCCCCCCTCCCCACCCCCTCTTGGCCCCATGCCATAGGTGGGGTCCACCTCAAATTTCCCAAATTTTTCGAATTTGGTAATTGCACAACTTTTCACTTTTGCACTTTTTCCTATAAGTCTTTTAGCAAAACTGGATATCTTTTCAAGTAAGTATTTTTGGAAAAATTTCGTCTAACAAAATTGTTTTATTTCATAAGTATGTAAAATGCAGAATTAAAAAAATTATGGTTTTTAAATATAGGTAACTTTAGCTCCAACAAGCTTTGTGAAATCCTCAAAGTGCTTCAAAAGAGCGGGTTTTAGGGCCTTCTTTCGAACCTTGGCTTAACACCTAATGGAATCTTGATCCAAGATTCCAAAATTATTTGCATGCCCATTCAACAATCTAATGTCCCTAAAATTCGTAAATAAAAAAAAGTTGGTAGGGTCAATATCACTACTAAGATCTAAGGAACACCTTATTCTTAACTTCAGAATTGTAAAAAAAGAATAGGAAACAATACCTATGTTCATGTTCTCTTTTTCTTCTCGTATGTTATTACCTTGTTTTCCATTTGTGATGATGTTTATTGTCGTTCAATTATATATTGGTGTACTTGTATATTGATGTCTTTTATTTGGTTTAATGATGTTATGATATTGCATATTTATTTTGGATGCTTATTATGCTACGTAGTCTTTATTTATTAAATGGTGAGGCTAACTTACCTCTGTATCTAAAGGAGAGGAGTGGCTAGATTTTACCTAACGACTCACTCGGAAAGGTAAGGAAATTCTACGATTTGGGCTTACTTAGTTCTCATGAACTAATGCATGATGTATTCATGGTTATTGTAGGTGTTATGTTGCTAAGCCTATGCTGCATGTGTGTAAAATAAAAAGGGGACAAGACCTAGCACCTAGAAGATTTCTAAACCCTAAACATTAAGGGGTTGAGTTGCTTGGTATAAAAAGTTAAGCAAATTAAACAAGGGAAAAAACTATACCACTAGATATTTAGGGTGGGCATAGAAAGGCCCAAGTTACTATACCACTAGATATCTTGGCCTACATTGGGTTTATCAAGAATTTCCACGCTCCTACGATCCCTTGACTTCTTGTTCATTATGTTGTTTACTAATTATGAATTTCCCCACGAAATTCAATTTCCTTGCCTCACAAATTGGAATTCTCTACATATTTTTGGACTTTTGACACCCTCAAATTCACCCCAGGTTTGATGTCTATGGATCACCCACTATATCGCACAATCTAGATGAAGTCTTTGGCGTTTTGTACACTTAAAACTTTGTTTTTTCTCTGGATACAATTTATGTTCTTCTTACTACTGTGAGTGCATAGGAAAAATGCAATAAAATTGACCAACAATGGAATAGGGATGAAGGTAAACAAATTTCCTTTAATGGAATTGACTTCTTGCTTAAAAAAATGATCCCATACTCAACCATATGAATTTATGGATTCCTTCCATGCTCCATTAAAATCTAGAATTGATTTCTCAATACTTTTCTTACAATAGAATTAAAGATCAATAAGGAAGTCCATAGGGGTGGTTGTTTAACATTTATGAAAAATGGATTCTCAGTGAGAAAGGTAACGAAATCCTACGATTTGGGCTTACTTAGTTCTCATGAACAAATGCATGATGTATTCATGGTTATTGGAAGTGTTATGTTGTTAAGACTATGTTGCATGTGCATAAAAGAAAAATGGAACAAGACCTAACACCTATAATATTTATAACCCCTCAGACACTAAGGGGTTGAGTTGCTTGGTATAAAAACTTAACCAAATTAGACAAGGGAAAAAAATATACCACTAGATATTTAGGGTGGGTATACAAAGGCCCAAGTTACTATACCACTAGATATCATGTCCTATGTTGGGTTTATCAGGAATTTCCACGTTCCTACAATCCCTCGACTTCTTGTTCATTATGTGGTCTACTAATTCTGAATTTCCCCACG
>LPNX010997692.1:0-39128 GCA_001517045.1 Pseudotsuga menziesii | reverse complement strand
ATAACATAGCTCTTATTTTTGTGGCCACTAATGGCATTTGAACACTACAGATATTGTTAGTTTCCTAACTAAATTTCTCCTAATGTGCCCAAAACAATTTTCAACCTCAAGACATTTTTTAATATAACTTTTCTTAATTTCCGTCGTGTGGTTAGCCTTTCCCACTTCATTCTCATTATTATGTCCATGGCGTCTCTATATGGGATTATAATTGACAAACCCAACATTCCAACTTCAATGCTCTCAAGATCCAATACTCCATCTAATCTCTCGTGATTCTCCAATCTCAAAATATCGTTGTGTTCTCCACACCATCGTTGTCGTTGGTTTGGGATATTTTCCAAACTTCATTCCCTTTTGTGACTCTTTTGAGTGACCCCAAATGTTGCTTCTCCATCAAGCTTGCAGACTTCTTTCTGCAATGCCTATGGGCCTTTCTCCATAGCACCTGTAGACCCCTTCTCTGCGAAATCCCATGACCTCATCTCCTTTACGCCCATAGACGCATATCCACAACTCCTCAATGAAGGAGTTGTGCTTCACTTGCATACCTTCCTTCACTACACCCGTGGACTCTTCTCTACAACACCCCACAACCTTATTTTTTTGTTGTACCCGAAGACACGTCTCTCCAACTCCCCACATAATTTTCTTCGTAGTATCCCCGTTGACCTTTGCTTCATGGCACCCACATAGCTTTCATCAGTTGTGTCATGTACCTTCCTTCACAACACCTTCACACCCTTCTCCGCAGCGATTGGAATACTTATTCTCTATTGCATTTGTGGACCCATGTCCATGGCTCCCCATGGGATTCTCTTTGTAGCAACCGTACAAACCTCTTTTCGACGACACCCGTAGTTTCTAGACATAAGCTACCCACATGTTATTCTAGTGTAGTTGGTCCATTTCATACCTGCCCTTTTTGGCCCCATGTCACAAGTGGAGTCCACCTCAAATTTCCCAAATTTTTGGAATTTGGTAATTGCACAACTTTTCACTTTTGCACATTTTCCTATAAGCTTTTTAGCAAAACTGGATATCTTTTCAACTAAGTATTTTTGGAAAAAATATGTGTAACAAAATTGTTTTATTTAATAAGTATGTAAAATGTAGAATTAAAAAAAATTGTGGTTTTTAAATATAGGTCACTTTAGCTCCAACTAGCTTTCTGAAATCCTGAAAAATGCTTAAAAATAGTGGTTTTTAGGGCCTTCTTTCGCACCTTGGCTTAACACCTATTGGAATTTCGATCCAAGATTCCAAAATTATTTGCATGCCCATTCAACAGTGTAATGTCCCTAAAATCTGTAAAACAAAAAAAAAATGGTAGGGTCAATATCACTACTAAGATCTAAGTGACGTCTTATTCTTTTAACTTCGAAATTGTAAAAAAATAATAGGAAACAATACCTATGTTCATGTTCTGTCTTTCTTCTCATATGTTATTACCTAATTTTCAATTGCGATGATGTTTATTGTCGTTCATTTATATATTGTTGTACTTGTATATTGATGTCTTTTATTTGGTTTAATGATGTTATGACCGACAACCTAGAAGATTACTAAACCGTAAACACTAAGGGGTTGAGTTGTTTGGTACAAAAACCTAACCAAATTAGACAAGGGAAAACACTATACTACTAGATATTTAGGGTGCGCATAGAAAGGCCCAAGTTACTATACCACTAGATATCTTGGCTTGCGTTGGATTTATCAAGAATTTCACCTTCCTAAGATCCTTCAACTTCTTGTTCATTATGTGGTCTACTAATTATGAATTTCCCCATGAAATTCAATTTCCTTGCCTCACAAATTGGGATTCTCTACATATTTTTGGACTTTTTCCACCCTCAAATTCACCCTAGGTTTGATGTCTATGGATCCCCCAATGTATTTCAAAATGTGCATGAAGTTTTGGGCCTTTTGTACACTTAAAACTTTGTTTTTTCTCTAGATACGATTTATGCTCTCCTTACTACCGTGAGTGCATAGGAAAATTGGAATAAAATTGACCAACAATGGAATGGGGATGAAGGTAAACAAATTTCCTTGAATGGAATTGACTTCTCACTTAAAAAAATGATCCCATACTCAACCATATGGATTTATGGATTCCGTCCATGCTCCATTAAAATCCTGAATTGATTTCTCAATACTTTTCTTTCAATAGAACTAAAGATGAATAAGGAAGTCCATAGGGGTGGTTTCTTAGCATTTATGGAAAATGGATTCTCAAGATTACACTAAGAAATATAGGTTTTAATTCCCCACACCCCTCTCCTATCCTTAGTGGATAACATAGCTCTTATTTAAGTTGCTTTTGTAGCCAACTTTTAGATTTTTATTTGTATTATAAATATTTACATTGTTTTTGTCTTTCCATGGCTTACAAGCATATGTTCACCAAATATAAATACTTGGTTTTATAAGCCTAGCATTCACTAGTGAGGTTTTGGCCTTAAGCTCCACACTAGGAATATACATTACATATTTGCAAAATTTACATATCAATCCAATATTTCAAGGAGTCAAAAGAGGTTATTATATTTTTACACTATTTTATAGTTAAATAGGATTATATCTTCATCTATATTTGGAATTATTGTATGGTACACTTACCTTTTTGACTTGGAAATTATATTTTGAAATGATTAGGGAATAGTCTTTTGAAGAGTGCTTCCCACCCTTGTGGACCATGTTGGTATTTTGAGGAAATGGTTGAGAGGTATATATATTTATTTATATTTATTGCAGATTCGTTCCAATAATGCCATCTAGACCTGGACCTGGCTATTTAGAACATGTGTTTTTGGACCTGGCTATTTAGAACATGTGTTTTGTTCTTGGAGGTTATAAGTCTAAAAGAGATAAGCTATGTATACCTTTATTGACTTTAAGCCAGGGTATACTATTATTATTTGACTTGTCAATTAAAGTTCAATGGATAAAGGTCCTCTTAAACTCGAGGAGCGCCGACCTTAAGTGAAGAATCTGGATGGTGGTCTGAGAGTTGCTCCTATTAATTTGATCAAAGTGTCATTTTTGATATGATTCAAAAGTAACAGTGTAATAATACGCTTCAGTGTGTCGTGGGCGACCTGTGATCATACGCATTCATTTTTCAATTGCGAAAATGGAAGGAGAAAGCCGAGGACGACAAGAAGAACGTGGTAACTTGAGTCCCAGCTCCCCCATGTCTCTCAGTAATGAAGATCATAATGGTGACAGGACGAGTAGAAATAGAAATAGAAATATGGACGGCGGTTGGATCAGAGAGCGAAGTCCATCCTCATCCTCCTCATCAGATGGCAGGATCAGGATTATCAGAAGAATGTCAAATAATCCTTTCTCATTCCTCTCTAATGATAATGACAGCCACAGCACGAGGAGGAACAGTGCAGACCGTGGAAACATCAGAACTTCAAATGACGATGGGAGAAGTAGCAGATCAGGACAACGGCCGCTCATAATTACTTCTAGAAGACAAGTTGTACGGGAACGTAGAGAAGCATTTCTTCCGCGTGGGATAAGCGTTCACCAAATCGCCCCGTTTTTCCGGCCGATTTTTCATTAAAATCAGCCAAATGTTTGCTGTGAAATTGTTTACTTCATTATTTTGGAATTTTACTAATCTTATTCGCTCTCTCTGTACTAAATCGGGCATTTTAAAACTACCCAAATGATTAAAATTACGATTTAATTCCTCGAAAGTATGATTTACAGCAAAATTGATCTGTCGGATTCCGGCGAGTCGGGGGCGATTTGGTGAACGCTTATCCTGCTCCCATTTCTTCGCGCTTTGAGGGAAACATTTAATCTTGGAACAAGTGATACTCCAAATGTACGACCAGCAGATAGAGCCGCCGTTCAGCAGTTAGGTCACATAATAATTTCAGAAGAATATATGAACAGTAACAGTAATAGTAATTCAGAGTGCTCAATTTGCCATGAGCCATACCGAATAGGCGAGGAGGCACGTGCAATGCACCACCAAATTTGCTTATTTGAATGGCTGGAAAATCATCGTACCTGTCCACTCTGTCGATTCGAATTGCCTTGACATACACATTCGGCAAACACTTTGTTTGGGTTCAGTCTTCGTCTTGCTTCTCAACTCCATTCCATTCATTGTGTGTTCCGGTAGATTGTTCTTCTTGCATCTCAACTACATAGCTTCTTGATTCATTATTTGTAGATGAAATTTATTGTTGTATGTGTTCATTTCCATTTGCAATCTTTTTAGTTATACTCGAAACATTCAAATATTTTAAAAGATACTTGTCTCATTGTTATTTTATTGCAAGAAACAATGTGATTGGATAGGCATCCAATTGAACCACTGGCTAAACTGTTTCTTGGTTGGGAATTTTTGTGCCTTAAGTTCGAATGGACTTTCTGATTGTTTGGCTGGAATCCTTATTTTGCAAGTTTAAAGCCTTATAGCTTCTTGATTTCGTTTCTATTTGCAATGTTTTTAGTTAAACTCGAAACATTAAAATATTTTAAAAGATACTTGTTTCATTGTTATTTTATTGCGAGAAACAATGTTTTTGGATAGGCATCCAATTGAGGTAAACTGTTGCTTGATTGGGAATTTTGTGCCTTAAGTTCGAATGGACTTTCTGACAATTTGTTGTTTGCGTGGAATCCTTAGTTTGCAAGTTTAAAGCCTTACAGAACTGAAGTTTAAAGCCTTATGAAACTCATGGGATAATATTGTTCTAGGGATGCTTTAATAGATTTGATTAGTCCTTTAATATACTGAATTGTTATGGACCCTACAAAGACACGGAGTCTTTCTCGAACTACTCCAAATTTTTTTTGGTATGTTGGGCATTAAAATTTAATTTTGGTAGGTGACTTAAAGCTTACTTTATCCACTGCATAAGTTTGGGGTTATCATGCTAGGCTCGATTCCACTGCTAATTTTTTCTCAAGATTATTCCTTAGAGTTAATCTAGTGGATGTGTTACCTATTAAATTGGAGCCTACTTAGTGCAATGGGATATGTGGACCTCGGATATGTTGACAAGAGGGAATTAATAATCTTTACAAATATATAGAACCCGTTTTTAGAAGGTAAGGATTCCAAATCACTTATCCTATTCTATTACAATTGGATGGGATAAAACATGCTCATAATTATCCCTTTAAGTTTAATAATTCTTGGTTGTTTAACGAGTTCTCTAGTTTGGTTAAAAGGAATTGGCAAGGGGATGAGATTCATGATGGTTGCAACGCTATAAATTTGTTGGTTCTAAAGAAGGATATTATTAGATGGATAAAAGACTAAAAGAAAAAGGACAATGAAGGCTATTGTAACATTGACGATAACATAAAGGACATCTTAGTAATTAGTGAGGATTTCATTTTGAATGAGGAGGAGAGATTGGATATGTGGATTTGGAATTTAGAAGGTCCACTTTATCAAGACAAGAAGAAATAGAACGACGATTAAAGATTCGTGCAGTGTGGGCATATTTGGGCCGAGGACAATAACACTACATTTTTCCATAATTTTTCCTCTAGAAAAGGATCTAAATTCTATATGGGAATTGTGTTATGGATCAGGGAATGTGGTAAAGATGCAAGAGGATCTTCAGGTAATGTCTAAGACACATTTTAGTGACCAATTCAAGGATCCACGTCAATATAAAATTGATGCACAGTTGAAGGTTATTAGTCATTTACCTATTTTTTTTTGTTCGGAGGAAAGTGAGGTTATTGGTGCTCCTATTTCCTTGAATGAGGTCGAAGAGGTTTTGAAGAAGTTTGTTAAAGAGAAAAGTGTTGGTCTAGATGGTTGGATTTTTGAATTGTTTCAATCTTTCTATGATGTGATGTGTGATTTATATGATGTGATGTGTAAGGATATCCTTGATATGGTTGAATTATCTAGATTGGAAGGTTATGTTTCGGTGGCTCTGAATTCTACATTTATTACACTCATTCCTAAGTGAAATAAACCCTATTCTTTTAATGACTTTACGTTGATTTCTCTTTGTAATTTGGCCTATAAAATTATCTCAAAAATGATTGCAAATATATTGAAGCAATTTTTATCTAGAGGGATGTCAAAATAGAAATTTGGGTTTTTGAATGACAGGAAGATAATTGATGTTATTGGAATTACTCAAGAAGTTATTCATTCTATTAAGAAAAGTGATTTGTATGCTTTGCTTCTAAAAATGGACTTAGTAAAGGCTTATGATATGGTGGATATGGTTTATTTCATAGTTCTTTTACTTCAAATTGGGCTTCTTTTAGTTTCAGTTGTTGTTTAGTTGGATAGTTCCTTGCCAAGACTATGTAACTCTTCATACCACTCTTTGTAAGTAAGGTTATTGAACTACAATTTCAAGTAGATAAACTAATGTAAAATGGGATTGTGGTTTGCACATATAGTGCACGGTAACTCGCAAGTTCTCAAGGAACCCGAGTTGACAATTAATGTACAACTTCTTAGTTGTTTTCTAAGTAATTAGAAGACATTAAAAATCCTATCATAAGCATTAATTTTTTTATGTTCTTCTTGAGCCTTGATTAACCTCCCATTGTTTCAACCAAATTTTGGGCAGTGATATATATGCTCTCTCCTCCCATTAGATTATGTATAGACATTTCTCTCACACCTATTTTCTCCTTGGACATATTCATCATGTTTACAGGGGTCTTGGGAATCAGTCATAGTTGCCATTTGTTTTTGGAAACTTTTTCCCCTTTGTATGTTGTCTCTCTACTACAATTGTTCAAATATTGTCAACTGCAAGCACTGTGCATCGTAACGATATTTATTAGACATCCTAGTAATACATGCAATGACACATAAAATATGTTATTATTTATAGTAATTAATACTATGGAATAATTCATTGGGTTCTTAGGTATCGTTTTGTTACATTTACACATTTTTGAAGTACTCCCTATTGATATTTTTGTCAAATCAAGGTTTTAGTCAATTTTCTATTCAATATTTAGAAACTTATGAAATCCCCTTTCGGATTCTAATTGTGCACTATTGTTCCCCGCCAGATGAGATTTCTAAAACCTATGTTTATGCTTAATTAACTATGATTTGAATGTTATAGCCTTCCAAAATTGCTAATTTTTCCCAATTTTACAATTTTTCTACAATTGCAATTATCTTTGGAGACCAACTTCAGCCACATATAGTAGAAATTCTAGAAATAAATAGAAACTTGTTCTTATTGGGAGATGCTATTACATATAAAAAGGATCACTTAGCAACTGTCATATCTCTAATTTGATGTTCTAGTAATCTTCTATAAAATTTTGGAATTGACAACTTTTTCACTTTTTCCTATAAGTTTTATAGCAAAAATCGATATCTTTTCAACTAAGCATTTTTGGAAAAATTATGTTTTATTTAATGAGTGTAAAATGTAGAATTAAAAAAAAAATTTATGGTTTTTAAATAGAGGTCACTTTATATCCAACACGCTCTCTGAAATCCGTGGTTTTTAGGGCCATCATTCACACCTTGGCTTAACACCTATTGAAATTTCGATCCAAGATTCCAAAATTATATGCATGCCTATTCAACAATTTAATGTCCCTAAAATACGTAAATAAAAAAAAATTATATTGGTAGGGTTAATATCACTGCTAAGATATAAAGGACATCTTATTCTTAATTTCAGAAATGTAAAAACTAAATAGGAAACAATACCTATTTTCATGTTCTGCTTTTCTTCTCGTATGTTATTACCTAGTTTTCCAATTGTAGTGATGTTTATTTTCGTTCATTTATATAGTGTTGTACTTGTATATTGATGTCTTTTATTTGGTTTAATGATGTTCTCATATTGCTTATTTATTTCGATGCTTACTATGCCACACAATATTTATTTACTAAATGACGAGGCTAAGTTACCTTTGTATCTAAAGGGGAAGAGTGGCTGGAGTTTACCTAATGACTCACTTGAAAAGGTAAGGAAATCCTATGGTTTGGGATTACTTAGTTCTCATGAACTAATGCATGATGTATCCCTGGTTATTGTAGGTGTTATGTCGCTAATCCTATGTTGCATGTGCGTAAAAGAAAAAGGGGGCAATACCTAGCACCTAGAAGATTTCTAAACCCTAAACACTAAGGGGTTGACTTGTTTGATATAAAACGTTAACCAAATTAGATAAGGGAAAAAACTATAGAGAAGTAAAATATCAACTATGGTGGATGTTAGCTAACACATTAAATGGGGCCATGTGAAGGATGTGTGGCTTCCTACACACTGGCTCCAACTTAAAACCTATAGCTAGGGTTTTGATTCCTCTCTTTTGCATGGTGAAGTCATGGGAAGGGGGAGCGAACTTTGTGGTTGGGATTTTGCTAGTAAAGGAATCACATGGAAGAAAAATCATCATCTTAATGGAATCATTGCCAAGGTATGTGTTTATAGTTTGTGGTTAAACTCTTAATATTTATTCCTTTTTAGTAATCGTTTGCAGCATGCTTTTGATGGACATCTGGTTTTGTGGCAGTTTCGACTTTGTAGTAGCTTTGCAACTATGGGGAGGAGTATATTGTCGAGCCACCACCCGGTAATCCCAAGAACATAGGCCCTTAGATATATGTTTAGTCGTTAAATGGTGGGAGAGGTTATGGGGATTCTCTTTCTATAATATTGTAAAAGGGTTCCCATTTGGAAACCCCCGGGTTTTGGAAAAGAATTGAAGCTCGAACTATTCGTGGGTTTGGGGTTTTTATGAACATGGCCTTTTTGGGTGTTTTTCAAAGTGGCAACAACTATGGCGAATTTATTTTGTTAAAATAAAACCTTCTATTTTGGATTTTCATGGTGGAGTTTGTGTTCTACGTTCCGTTGCTCTTTGTTTATTAATTTATGAAATCATAGTTAAGGTTTAAAGCTTGGGAATAATTTTAATGGTGTAAGAGATATCTTAATATGGGTGCTCTGTTAATTGGTTTCAAATTTTATTACTTGATAGATGAAATGTGAATCGTTACTCCATTTCAAACACTATGTATTTGTTTTAAAAGTGAAATCATAGTCTCTGTATTTGGTTTTAAAATCTTTGTGTTTAATTTGGATCTATGCGTATTCAAAACTGTATCTGGAAATTTTGATTTTATTATTTAATATTTACTTTGGCAAATCATTTGCCAATAGCACTGTATTTATGCTAATTAGGAGGGTTCTGAAAAATCAGTTCCATTGCTAGCAATGGCACTATGGTAATGTTGCTCATAATTATTACTTGGATGTGGGAAATTTTTGGGTCTATGCCCACGTTGTATATTTTAGGAAATGTTAAAGTGATTTGGTAGATTCCTAAATTTTTATTATTATTTGTTGTTTCAGTATGTTTGTTTTGCATATGTGTCATAGCTGAGGGGAAATCCCTAGCTCTATTATTTATTTATATTTTTGATGTGGTTTAAAAATAGTTATAGTGCCATTACTGGCAATACGACGATATGGTTTCAACGTTGGTTTATTATCATGGTAACCTAGCCCGTGTATCTGGAATGGTTGATATATTGGTATTTATTTCCTTTAAAAATATGAGAAGCCTTCCTTCCAATGTTTGTGGGATTCTATTTTGGATTATCGTTATTGTTGTTATTTCATGGCTTCCTTCCAACACTCGTGGGATTTGATTTTGGATTATTGTTATTGGTGTTATTTCATTTTAATATTTTATATGAATCCTAGACGATGTATATGGGATTTTCATGGTTAATTTAGGTATGGCGTGAATGTATTCCAGCCAACTCTTAAGAGGTTTTGATAGTGGGTGGAAGGGTGTTGTTATACCCTTGCTATGTGTAAATAATGGTTTAATATTTTATGTTTAGTTTAATAGGATTCTAGCTGATGATATGCATGTTTTATGGAATACCATCATTGTTATGGAATGCTGATATATGTGTTCTTAAAAATCCCAATGATTCGATCCCTCATTTGCGATTATGTGTTATGTTTTATCTTGTCAAGGGTTTGATTAATGGATGGTTTACTGTATCAATGTTGGGAAGATTCTCATATGTCAGTGTTTAGAATATTGGCATATCCTTTCTACATGATGGCTATCAAATTTCTCTTTGTGGAAATCAATAGTTGGTTTATCGTGGATGACTTTATATTTTATTTACTTCTTTTTAGTGCTTTAAGTAGTGAATGTTGTGCATATTAAGTGTAGAGCTGGACACCAAGGTATTTGATCTTAGGCCCACGATTCTATGTTATCATTGGTCTGTAAATTGTTTATTTATTGGATAGTTTGTTTTTTAGATGATGAATATGTTTATTAAAATGCATATCCATCATTATTTGATAATTTATTTATGTAGTTGATTAAGCCCTTCATGGTTTCTCTATAATGGTATACTAAGTATTTTATTTTCAATTCTAAGTTTAAAGCATGTATGTTGATTTGATTAGGTACTGAGTTTAATAGTCTAGTTTTTAATAGATGAGCTCAAGCACTAGCTTCAATATACTTTAAGAGATAATTTATTTTGTTACTGGGATATAAAGGGTTTCTAGGTGTGGATTCAACTGTTTTCCATGTTTTTGGAAATGTTCATCCTTATCTTTATCATGACTAAATGTTAAAACTAGTCTAAACCCTAACATATTATAGAAGCTTTTAAAACTAATTTAATAGAAAACTAATAAGAAATTTATCCTAGAATCTTTATAAGAGCTTAAACTGAGATTATATCTTAACTAATAAACATTCTAAAACATTTATTGAGAATGATGAGGGGTGAATTACAGCTCCCAATAAAAAACCTAATGAATGTAATCTCAACCTATAATATAATCAAAACAGAGGTAGGAGATGAAATATAGGAAATCTCTTCCCTAAAATTATGTAGCTTGAAATGTCTTAAGAACCCTGTGCACTTCAACACCCACAATTAATAAAACGCCTTTTATTTCTTACCTTAGGAATGTTAACCGGATCACCTTAGTGTTGATGTATTTGTAACTTTGGAATGTATTCATCCGTATTTCTTATGTATTGTAACCCAATGTTTATTCTGGGATGTGCCTGTAATGTATTTGAGTCATTTCATGCCCCTATGTTCCTATGGGGAGGTTCTATAATGTAAACAAGTCATGTCAAGTCATTGTGGGTAACCCTCCTATTGGTCAAGGGTTAAAGTCCCCGCAGTTGTGGGGCCCTAGGGTTATTAGAATATCCTAGAGAAATCGACCCTAGATGAGTCATTGCAAGTTGGGGAAATAGTCCCCACCATTGTGTTAAGAATAACCCTCCTTGTTGGTCAGAGGAGGAAAAGTCCCCACAATTTGTGGGGCACTAGGGTTATTAGACACTCCTAGAGATGTCGACTCTAGTAAGTAATTGTTAAGTGAGGCCGACATGTTGGAGTGGGTTTCAAGTGAACAAAAAAACATAAATAGAGAGTGAGTCTCTCTATTTATCACACACACACTCACTCATTGGGGTGCATGAGTCAGAGGAGAAGTTGCTGGGACAAGAGAGAGACTGTTGCTGTTAGGAGATCATATTTATGTTTTCATGTTTTACTTTTGGTGCTGATTTTATATTTGAGAAATTTGTGAGGTTTTCTCCTTTATGGTTTCCCTGAGGAAAATTCTTTGTGTCTCTTGTCTCTTGTGTTTTATTGCTATGCATGTTATTCTCTCAATTAAAGATCCTAAGATCATAATGCTAGCTTGAATGATAAAAATCTAACATGGTATCAGAGCTAACCTGAGAAGAAGACATTGTCAATCTACAGAATTTAGGGATTCTTACTTTTTGGTTGTTTCTCCAAAATCCATAAGCAAAAGTATGCTAGGCTGACTCTCCATTGAAGGGTGCATCTTTATGTCAAAGTAGAATTCAATTCTAAGCATTTTCAGTTTTGGTGCGGGAAATTAGGGCTTTCTATAGAAGATGAATTTTTGAGTGAGCCCAACATAGGATTTCTCTCCTCATAAAAATAAAAGTCTAGAGACCTATATCGATATTTTTGGTTGGGTGAAACTCTGAGAAAGTCAAACCCTAGTTTGACCTCGAGCTAGAAAAACCCTAAATACTAAAACTGCTAAGTTTTCATACATTCACTATATCCTGATATTGGTGAAGTCTTAGGAGCTGAAAATTGTCGAGGAAAAAGATAAAATCCCAATGTATACTTTCTCCAAAATGCAGCCTCAGATTCACTATATTCTAGGAGATATGATCCCTCAACGTTAGGACTCTAGCCTCTTCTAGAATTCATCCCTAAACATGACACCTGGGGATAGATCCTATATATTGGGATACAAAGGTCTAAATGAAATTTATGAATGTGTTATAGAAAGGGAATGGAATTTAATTTTTATGCTCCAAGTTTCAGACTCATAATTTGAACCGGTGACACATGGAAGTTCGTACAACTTCACTATTTGGAAAAGTCTTGTAACAGGTCACCTTGGGAAAATGATCATAAGTCCCAATTGGTGAAACCAATTATGATGAAACATATGGTGTTGGATCAGGGACATGCAAGGATACCTCAATCCCAAGTTTCAGACAGAGAAGAGTAGTAATTTCGGAGATACCGTAGAAACAGTACCACGCATTTCTGCAGAAGAAATTGGAAAACTAGGGCTTCCTATTTCGGAAGCTTCCCTCCACTGTTTTCAGCAAATGAGTACATTGGACATCTCACCTTGAGGAGATATATCTTTCTATCCAATCAGATCTAAAATATTCCAAGTTTTGAAAATTAGGGTTTCTCTGACAAACCCTAGATCAGCCAGCTCTGGAACCAGGACGGACACATCAAATCGGTAAGATCTAATCTTTTGCTATTTGCATTTGAGGTTCTCATTTCAAAGTGATTTATTACATCAAATAGATGATAAGCTTGGTGAAGCTGAAAAATTCAAAGAATGGAAGTATTTGATCTCTCTGAAGAAAATGAATTGGACACCCACATGAGTGGAGAGGTTCGAGTTCTAGAGGGAGATAAGGCTAAAAGCCTTACACCAGAAGAACTTGGTCAAGGCCAAGAAGGTCATTACTGATTCAATCATGGATCACCTTGTACCATAAGTGTCTTCCATAAAGACACCGAAGATGGTTGATTCCTTGACCAAGCTATTTGAAGGGAAGAACATAAATTGAAATATGACTTTGAGAAGACAAGTGAAGAATGTGAAGATCCAGAATGCAGAATCAAAAAGTAAATTTGAAGCGATAAAAGAAGAAGTGAAGAATGTAGAAGTGGTGATAGCCACCTTGAATGGCCTCCCAAGATCATGGGATTCATTTATTCCAGGAATGTGTGCCAGAAGGAATTGTTTACTTTTAGTAAACTCTTGGAAGAAGAAGAAGCTCGACTCATAAGAAGAGAAGAGAAGATGGGAGCAACTGAAGATCAAGCTCTCACCATCCAAAAAAGATCCCTCAAACAATGAGGAATATAGAGGACTCAACTCTTGAAGAACCCCTTATCCACCTTAGCATTTGGATAAGAAACGATGCTATTATGAATGAAGAAGACGATGAAGTTGAAGGCTCAAGAAGGAATCTACCCATGAAACAAATAAAGATAAATATTCAATTGTTATTTCATGATATTGTTTTGTTATGCATGATAGAATGTTTGCATTAATGACAGTATACTACTAATATGCATGTGATGGGTAAGCAGCTCATGGTGCTATACAAATCTCCATTGCTACTTATCTAGAATGAAACCTCTTTGCTAAAATATTGGATTAGTGCACAATTTCAATGTTGTCCTGGTGAAGATGGAAGGCATCTAGAAAAGTTTCCGTGAGATATGGATGAATGTTGTATTGGCTAAAATAGTTGCATGATCATATATTTATGCATTAGAACTTGCGACTATGAATATTCCTTATGAAATGTTTCTAACCATACAATTGTATTTGACTTGTAAGAAAGATCGCATACATAATCAAGAAAACAAGGATGAGACTTGTTCCAAAGAACAAGTGATGACATTTCAAAATGAAGAATAATATGATGAATGCAGCGACATCATTGATGTAGAACCTTCCAGCCATTAAGAAGTAACCAAGAAGAAATGGAAGACCAGTTCAAGAAGAATGATGTCTAGGATGCAGTAACGATACATGAAGGGAAGTCCATAGCTCCATCATCTAGTAGATGGAAACATTGTGGGATACAAGACAATATTCGTAGCACGAGGCTTCTCACAAAAAGAAGGCATAGACTGTGAAGATACATTTGCAGCCAGTGCAAGTTGAAACAAATACATGATGAGCTTGATGAAGATCTTAACCTTTGCTACAAGGTTGAAGATGAAAGTCTATAGAGGATGACAAGTTCACAGATGGGTGCGAAAAGAACTTTCAAAAAAGTTCAAGATAGAGGATCTTTGATCCAGATGGAGATCGGTGGCCACCCACATATTCCACTGGCTCAAAACAATTGTCCATTGTGGCAGTTTCCTAGTTATTTTTCTGTAGTTTTTCGAGTCCTAAACTTTCGGGGCCGTTTTGAGGCCTTAAACGACATTTTTTGGAGATTTGGGGCCAAATGTTTGTCATAGACATTCATTTAGTTGACCAAAAGTTGTAAAGCTTAGAAAGACCTTTCCAATGAGCTATCGAACACCCAAATCGGAGATCATATGCAAAAGGTATGACCCCGGGAAGTTCATTGTTGAACTTACCACCATGGGGCCGCAAACTTTATGACGGTTCATCTTCTAGGGTTACGTTTTGGACTTTTGGGGTTCTCAACTCATTCTTATTATAAATAGGCCCCTTTGGCCTCATTTTGTATTCTGCTTGGCACGGATGAGCGTAGCAGGCACATCTCTTCTAAGAGATAGCTACCACCATTCTAGCAATTGTATTACAGTCTGTTCTATTTCCACCATTTAATAGAATATGTGTTTACTGTATCTCTGTTATCTTTGCAAAATGTCTATTATTATGATTCTGTATATGTTCTTTCATTTCGTTCACGCATAAATCCGGATCAGTGGTATCAGAGCAATCTGCTCTTTAATTGTTTCTCGGCGCATGTCCCCGACGAGGTCCAAGTATAGAGAGTTTGGTCTTGAACTAGTTTCACTTGATCATTATCGCCGTCCTAGACAACCTCCCATGGCAGAAGAAAAGAGAGACGACGGAGCAGGAGATCCTATCAAGTCACTGCTCAAGGAAGCCCCTCGAGCGACAGAGGAACGAGATGATGGATAGTTTCACCCAAATCCTTCAGTGAATGCCGGCAATGGCAAGTGCATCTTCAACGAGTAGTCGATTCGGGGATGCAACTCCCTTTAAGGTACAAGTTAACTTTGATATTCCTTTATTTGAAGGCAATATTGATGCAAATGCCCTGGATAATTGGGTGAATGTTCTAGAAGGGTATTTCTCTGTTCACAATCTTTCCGACAGAGAAAAGATCACCTTTGCGCTCCTTAAGGTAGTCCCCCATGTCCAAAATTGGTGGGGTACCTATTGTGAGAAAAACTTATCAGAAAAGTCTGAAATGTTTGAAACAATTCCCACTTGGGCCTCTTTCATAGATGCCGTCAAGGAACATTATTACCCTGTGGGAAACTATGATGACCAATACACAAAATGGACCATTTTGCGTCAAGAAAGGGACCAGACGGTGTCGGAGTACACCAATAACTTTCATACCCTGCGTACAAATCTGGGTATCAAGGACTCCGAGAGGCACTTGATTCTGAAATATTGCAGTGGTCTACATCGGTACATTTGAACTGAGATGGACTTCCTCGACATCTCTTCACTTGGATCCGCTTATCGGTATGCTGTCAAAATCGAGGAGAAATTTCGACAAAAGAACAAGCGAGACTCTGGACCTGCGAATCCACCACAGAAGCAAGGCAAGGGAAACCCTGTCCTGTAGAACACCACAAAAGAAAACGACAACCAGTCCCCGCCACAAGCAAAGAAGGGAGATGAAAAGACAAAGAAGGACACTGGTAAGTGGTGCGAATTTCATAAAAGCCCTTGGCACAACACTGATGAATGTCCCTCAAAGCAGTCATTAGTGGCCAAGATCAAATCTTCAAAATCAGATCCCGATTCTGATTCTGAACCCAATGCCATAGCCGCACACAATGGGAGGTAGATCATTGATGTAGACCCCACTGCCACTGTTGCTACTGCACAGATTCAACTAGAGGATCCTGAAGAGTCAGAGGCAGAGGAGCGCCTATTCCACTCGCAGATGTGGGTGAAGGGGATGCCTCTACATTTTGTTGTTGACAACGACAGCCAAAAGAACCTGATCTCAGCAGAAGTTGTCAAGAGATTGGAGCTTCCAACAACACCACACCCGCAACCTTACAGCATCGGTTGGCTAAGCCAAGGACGAGGTATCCACATTACTCAACAATGCCTCTTGCCATATGGAATCAAGCCTTTCAAAGACGAGGTACTATGTGATGTAGCCCCACTTGAAGTATGCGATGTTCTTTTAGGACAACCATAAATGTGGAAGCGTCATGTTGTATATGAGTAACGGCCTCGCAGTGTTATTGTCACTTTGGGAGGACAACTCTACCGGATCCCAGAGATAGTTGCACCTGCTACAGTCTCGCAGGGTAGGAAGATAAGCTCCCACACCAGAAAATTATTCCTCTTCACAATTGCATCTGAAGGAGAACATAAGATCACAAAGACCTCCACACCCTCTACACAGGGTGTCTCTGCTCATCAGACACAAGAAGAAGACAGAGCCATTGTTTCCTCATCTATCTGAGTACCTCTACGATGCAAGGCCACGCATTCAAGGTGATAATCTAGAATGAAATCATCCAGACAACATATATAGCCCTCTCGGGATGCCAAAGAAAAGCAACCTCTTCACTTCAACAAATGTCGCACCAGGAGATCAACTCAACACATAGTTCGAGATATGATACAGGATTCGACACAATGGAGACCATTGCTTCCTAAGGAGGGAGGATTGATCCACATGGAGATCGGTGGCCACCCACCTATTCCACTGCGTCAAAACAATTGTCCATTGTGGCAGTTTCCTAGTTATTTTTCTGTAGTTTTTCGAGTCCTAAACTTCCGGGGCCGTTTTGAGGCCTTAAATGACGTTTTTTGGAGATTTGGGGCCAAATGGTTTCCATTTAAGTTTATTTTTTTCACCGAAAGTTGTAAATCTTATATATAGCTTTCCAACGAGCTATCGAACACCCAAATCGGAGATCGTATGCAAAAGTTATGACCCCGGGAAGTTGATTGTTCAACTTACCACCATGGGGCCGCAAACTTTATGACGGTTCATCTTCTAGGGTTACGTTTTGGACTTTTGGGGTTCTCACCTCATTCTTATTATAAATAGGCCCCTTTGGCCTCATTTTTTATTCAGCTTGGCACGGATTAGCGTAGCAGGCACATCTCTTCTCAGAGATAGCTACCACCATTCTAGCAATTGTATTACAGTCTGTTCTATTTCTGCCATTTAATAGAATATGTGTTTACTGTATCTCTGTTATCTTTGCAAAATGTTTGTTATTATGATTCTATATATGTTCTTTCATTTTGTTCACGCATAAATCCAGATCAATCTTGGTATCCAATGATCCTAGATGGATACATAGAATATTAGTAGCAGAGGAAGCTACTTGTCACTCTGGTACAGAATGTTTCAGTGCATAAAGTACGAAAGATAGAGGGAGTATGATGCTCTGCTTCAGAGAGAGTGACTGTAGAAGATCCTGAGGTTCAACATGGTACGACAGGATGGATAGATTACTGATGAATCTAAGCTTTACTAAGAGTAAAGCGGATTCCAACCTTTGCTTTAAGGTTGAAGGCGGAAGACCAGTGATGCTCCTGTTATGTGTCGATGCACTATTTTCTAGGCATGGAGGTGTGGACAAGGGAAGTATGCAATAGATATCCTGAAGAGGTTCAAGATGATGGACTGCAAGGCCATGACCACACTTATGGCATCGAACCTGAAGCTATTGACTGATGCTTCACTAGAGATGGTCGATGCTATGATGTATTGTTAGATGATTAGCTCCTTGATGATTAACTTGGAGGGCTATGTGGATTCATATTGGGAAGGAAGTTCCATTGATAGGAAGAACACTTCGAGGTGCTACTTCGGTATGGGATCAAGTGTGATGTCTTAGTTTAGCAGGAAGTAATCCTGTGTGGCACTGAGTACAACTGAAGCAGAGTATGTCGCAGCTTGTTCAACTATTTGTGAGGTATTATGGCTGAGGAAGCTACTGTTTGATTTATTTGCTCCCTAGATGGATGCTACATGTATACATTGTGACAACCAGAGTTGTGTGAGAATCCAGTGTTCCATGAAAAGTCGAAGCATATCGAGATCAAGTATCACTATATCAGGGATATGGTGCAGAGGGGAGCAATGAAGCTCCAGTATGTTACGATAGATGATTAGATAGCTGATGTGTTAACGAAGCCATTGGCCAGAGTGAAGTTTGAGTACTTCAGGAGAAGCTTGGTGTTTTCCAGATCGAGGTCCCTTCCAAGGGGAAGTGACGAGTCCGGAAGTCATTCTGATGAGTAGGTCAGATGTAAGGGCTGATCCATTCTATCATGGTGAGAGGATTGATTCCTTCCATGTCAGATATGAGTGCTAAGCCATTCTAATATGACTGTAGGATTGGTTCCTACATGATCAAATATAAGGGCTATTTCCATTCTTGGAATGGAGCTACCTAGTGAGGTACCAAGAATCCTCAGTCTGGGACTACGATCCACTATGATATGATAGAGGGATGTGTTCCCACTTGATCAGATGTAAGGGCTAAGCCATTCTATCATGGTTAAAGGATTAGGTTCCTTCCATGTCAGATGTGAGTGTTG
Source organism: Pseudotsuga menziesii (assembly GCA_001517045.1). Classification (NCBI taxonomy): domain Eukaryota; kingdom Viridiplantae; phylum Streptophyta; class Pinopsida; order Pinales; family Pinaceae; genus Pseudotsuga; species Pseudotsuga menziesii. The sequence continues at coordinate 20,280 of LPNX010997692.1, read as the reverse complement.
GCCATTCTGACGAGTAGGTCAGATGTAAGGGAAACTGCCATTCTCTAGGAGAATGGAGGCACCTGGTGAGTTACCAGGTAGCTCAGTCTGAGACTGGGGGCCATTCTGGTATGATTGTAGGATTGGTTCCTACAAGATCAGATGTGAGTGCATGCCTTCCTAATGAGTAGGTCAGATGTAAGTGCTGATCCTTTTCACATATGATAGTAGTTGTGTCCTATCATGCTAGTGAATGTGAGTGCTGGGCCTTTCTGATGTGATTGTAGGCTCCTACATGATCAAATGTGAGTGCTGGGTGTGCCTTTCTGACGAGTAAGTCAGATGTAAGTGTTGGGCGAGCCATTCTGACGAGTAGGTCAGATGTAAGTGTTGGGCGGGCCATTTTGACGAGTAGGTCAGATATAAGCACTAAAGAAGACCTGCGTGGTGGCTAGGCCTACAACCCGCATGAAAAAGGGCTAGCTCTGTAGAGCTTCCTGTGATGAGAAGAATCATGAGATAGCACCTGTGGTACTGATTCAGATCGAGTGAGGATCTAGATTCAGTGATGATGATCCAATAGTGATGATCCATATCTAGTGATGATTTCCAATGATGATGATCCAGATCGAGTGATGATCTAGATTGAGTGATGATCCAGATCAAGTGATCGAGTGATGATCCAAAATTACATGAAGATGACTTGAAGATGAAGATGATGAGAACTCAATGATGATCCAGATGATAGAGAATAATACTTGTGCTGATAAATGTTGATGTATTTATAACTTCAGAATGTATTCATTCATGTTTCTTAGGTATTGTAACCCGATGTTTATTCCAGGATGTATTTGAGTCATGTCATGCCCCGATGTTCCAATCGAGAAGTTTCTATAATGTGAAAGTCATGTCAAGTCATTGTGGGTAACCCTCCTATTGGTCAAGGGTTAAAGTCCCCATAGTTGTGGGGCCCTAGGGTTATTAGAATATCCTAGAGAAGTCAACCCTAGGTGAGTCATTGTAACTTGGGGCAATAGTCCCCACCATCTAAGTCAAGGTTAACCCTCCTTGTTGAGCAGAGGGAAAAGTCCCCATAATTTGTGGGCCACTAGGGTTATTAGACACTCCAAGAGATGTCAGCTCTAGTAAGTAATTGTTAAGTAAGGCCAACATGTTGGAGTGCACTTCAAGTGAATGAAAGAATATAAATAGAGAGTGAGCCTCTCTATTTATCACACTCACTCATTGGAGCGCATGAGTGAGAGAGGAGAATCTCTCTCAGTGGGAGATAGAGAGACAGAAGCTGTGGAGATCATCTTTATGTTTTGGGCTTTTCTATTTTGGTGTTGATTCTATCTCTGAGGAAGTTGCAGGGTTTTCTCCTTTATGGTTTCCCCAAGGAAATTTTTTTGTGTTTCTTGTCTCTAGTGTTTTATTGTTGTGCATGTTATTCTCTTAGTTAAATATCCTAAGATGATAATGCTAGCTTATAGGATAAAAATCTAACATGGTATCAGAGATAACCTGAGAAGAAGACATTGTGCAGCTACAGAAGCTAGGGATTCTTACTTTTTGGGTCTCTCTCCACAATCTATCAGCAAAATTATGCTAGGATGACTCTCCATTGAAGGGCGCATCTTTCTATCGAAGTGGAATTCGATTCTGAGCATTTTCAGTTTTCAGTGCAGAAATTAGGGATTTCTACAGAAGATGAATTTTTGAGTGAGCCTAGCATAGGATTACTCTCCTTATCAAAACCGAATTTTAGAGACCTGTATCAATATTTCTAGTTGGGTGGAACTCCGTCAAAGTCAAACCCTAGTTTGACCACGAGCTAGAAAAACCCTAAATACTAAAACTGCTAAGTTTTGGTACATTCACTATATCCTGAGATTGGAAAAGGATCAGGAGCGAAAAATTGCAGGGGCCAAAGCTAAAATCCTGATGAACACTTTATGCAAAATTCAGGCTCAGATGCACTATATTCTGGGAGATATGATCCCTCTAAGTTAGGGTTCGAGCCTCTCCCAGAATTCATCCCTAAACAGGACACCTGGGACGAATTGCAATATAGTGGGCTACAAAAGTTCAAATGGAATTACTTAAGATGTTCCACAAAGGGCGCAGACTGTAATTTTGTGTTCTGAAGTTCAGACCTAGAAGATGAACTGGTGACATGTGGAAGTGTGTACAACTTCTCTATTTTGAACAGTCTTGTAACAGGTCACATTGGGAAAAGGATCATAAGCCCCAATTGGTGAAATAAATCCTAATGAAACCTTTGTTTTTGGATTAGGGACATGCAATTTTACCTCAGTGCAAAATTTTAGACATAGAGGAGTAGTAATTTTGGAGATACCATAGAAACAGTAATAGGCATTTCTGCAGGAGAAATTGGAAAACTAGGGATTCATGTTCCGGGAGCTTCCCTCCATTGTTTTAAGAAAAAGGAGTACATTGGAAGGATCCATTTGAAGAGATATATATATCTATCCAATCATATCTAAAAAATTCCAAGTTTTGAAATTAGCGTTTCTATGACAAACCCTAGATCAGCTAGCTCCGGAACCAGGATGGACACCTCAAATCGGTAAGATCTAATCTTTTGCTATTTTCATTTGAGGTCCTCATTTCAAAATGATCTATCACATCAGCTTGATGATAAGATAGGTGAAGTTGACAACTTCCAAACATAGAAGTATATGATCTCTCTAAAGAAAATGAATTGAACACCTACATGAGTAGAGAGGTTCAAGTTCTAGAGGAAGATGAGGCTCAAAGCCTTACACAAGAAGAACTTGGTCAAGACCAAGAAGATCATTGATGATTCAATCACGGATCAAATTGTACCACAAGTGTCTTCCCTAAAGACACCGAACATGTTTGATTCCTTAACCAAGATATTTGAAGAGAAGAACATAAATCAGAAGATGGCTTTGAGAAAATAGTTGAAGAATGTGAAGATCCATAATGCAGAACAACTTGAAGTGGTAGAAGAAGAAATGGAGAATGCAGAAGTAGTGATAGCCATCTTGAATGGATTCCCAGGATCATGAATCCATTCATGTGAGGAATGTGTTCCAGAAGGAAGTGATTACTTTTAGTAGACTCTGGGAAGAAGAAGAAACGCGACTCATAAGAAGAGAAGAGAAGATGGGAGCAACTGAAGATCAAGCTCTCACCATCCAAAGAAGATCCCTCAAGCGATGAGGAATACGGAGGACTCAACTCTTAAAGAGCCTCTTATCCATCTTATCATTTGGATAAGAAATGATTCTATTATGAATGAAGAAGACGATGAAGCTGAAGGATAAAAAAGGAGTCTACCTACGAAACAAGTAAAGATAAGTATTAAATTGTCATTTCATGATATTGTTTTGTTATGCATTTGTTTAGATTCAGTTGATGTATTATGCATTACATGATGTTTGCAGTAATGACAGTATACTACTAATATGCATGTGATGGGTAAGTAGCTCATGGTGCTATACAACTCTCCATTGCTACTTATCTAGAATGAAACCTCTTTGCTGACATATTGGATTAGTGCACAATCTCAATGTTGTCTTGGTAGAGATGGAAGGCATCTAGAAAGTTTCTGTGAGATATGGATGAATGTTGTATTGGCTAAAGTAGTTGCATGATCATATATTTATGCATAAGAATTTGCCATTATGAATATACCTTATGAAATGTTTCTAACCATACAAATGCATTTGACTTGTAGGAAAGATCGCATACATAATCGCCTATAAGCAAAGAAGGATGAGACTTGTTCCAAAGAACAAGTGACGACAATTCAAGATGAAGAATAATATGATGAATGCAGTGACACCATTGATGCAGAACATTCCAGCTATGAAGAAGTAACCAAGAAGAAAGGGAATACCAATTCAAGAAGAATGATGTCTAGGATATAGTATCGATACATGAAGGGAAGTTCATAGTTCCATCATGCAATAGATGGAAACATCGTACAAATCAAGATTCATAGCACAAGGCTTCTCACGAAAAGAAGGCATAAACTACAAAGAGACATTTACAGCCAGCTTGATGAATATCTTAACCTTTTCTACAAGGTTGAAGATGAAAGTCTATACATTATATGGATACATAGAATATTAGTAGCATAGGAAGCTACTTTTCACTCCAATACAGAATGCTTCAGTGCATAGAGTACAGAAGATAGAGGGAGTATGATGCTCTGCTTCAGAGGGAGTGACTGCAGAAGATCTTGAGGTTCGACATGGTACAACAGGATGGACAAATTACTGATGAATTTAGGCTTTACTGAGAGTAAAGGGGATTCCAACCTTTGCTTCAAGGTTGAAGGTGAAATACCAGTGATGCTCCTGTTATGTGTCGATGCACTATTTTCTAGGCATGGAGGTGTGGACAAAGGAAGTATGCAGTAGAGATCCTGAAGAGGTTCAGGATGATGGACTACATGACCACACCTATGGCATCTAACTTGAAGCTATTGAGTGTTTCTTCATCAGAGATGGTTGATGCTATGATGTATCGTCAGATGATTGGTTCCTTAATGTGCCTGACGGATATGAGACCAGATATTTGCTTTGTTGTGAACACATTGAGACATGTTCACTTGATGGTTGCAAAGTGTGCATTAAGGTACCTGAAGGGTACAATTGATTATGGGCTCAAGTATGAGGCGAATCAAAAGGTTATGTGGATTCGTATTGATTAGGAAGTCCCATTGATAGGAAGAGCACTTAAGGATGTTGCTTCAGTATGGGATCAAGTGTGATCTCTTGGTTTAGTAGGAATCAATCCTATGTGGCACTGAGTACAACTGAAGCAGAGTATGTCGCAGCTTGTTCATCTAGTTGTGAGGCAGTATGGTTGTGGAAGCTACTATCTGATATATTTCATCTCCAGTTGGATGATACTTGTGACAACCAGAGTTGCATGAAGTCATCAGAGAATCTAGTGTTCCATGAAAAGTCAAAGCATATCAAGATCAAGTATCACTATATCAGGGATATGGTGCAGAGGGGAGCAGTGAAGCTCCAGTATGTTGCGATGGAGTAACATATACCTGATGTATTGATGAAGCCATTGGCTAGGGTGAAGTTAAAGTACTTCAGGGACAAGCTTGGTGTTCTCCAGATCGAGGTTTCCTCCAAGGGAAAGTGATGAGTCCCATAGCCATTCTGACATGGTGAGAGGATTGGTTCCTTCCATGGTCAGATGTGAGGGCTGAGCCATTCTGTCATGGTGAGAGGATTGGTTCCTTCCATGTCAGATATGAGTGCTAGCCATTCTATCGAGTAGGATAGATGTAATGACAACTGCCATTTTCAGAATGGAGGCACCTGGTCAGTTACCAGGAAAAATTAGTCTAGTATTGAGAACCCATTCTGATGTGATAGAGGGATGTGTTCCCACTTGATCAGATGTAAGGGCTGAACCATTATATCATGGCTAAAGGATTAGGTTCCTCCCATGTCAGATGTGAGTGTTGGCCATTCTGACGAGTAGGTCAGATGTAAGGGCAACTGCCATTCTAGGAATGGATGCACCTGGTTAGTTACCAGATAGCTCAGTCTGGGACTTGGGGCCATTCTGATGTGATGGTAGGATTAGTTCCTCCATGATCGGATGTGAGTGCATGCACTTTTCGATGTGGTGCTTTGTGCATGGTCGATTTGTAAGTGCAGAGCCCTTTTCGATGCGGTGCTTCGTGCATGGTCAGTTTGTAAGTGCTGAGACCTTTCCAATGCGGTGCTTCGTGCATGGTCATTTTGTAAGTGTTGAGCCTTGTCAATGTGGTGCTTTCGAGCATGGTCGACTGTCAGTGCTGTTCCTTTCTGACAAGATGAGGTTGGATGTAAGTGCAGATCCTTTCTGATGCGGTGTGCTTGCACATGGTCGGATATAAGTGCTGAGCCTTTCTGACAAGATGAGGTCAAATGTGAGTGCTGGGCCTTTCTGACAATATGAGGTCAGATGTGAGTGCTGGTCATGCCTTTCTGACAAGATGAGGTCAAATGTAAGAGTTGGTCAGTCCATTCTGACTTAAGTGTCAGATATAAGCGCTGGTGAAGACCTACATGAAGGGTAGGCCTACAGGATTGACTCTATAGAACTTCCTATGATGAGAAGAATTGAGATAGCACCATTATAACATAGCATATGATGATGATCCCGACTTGATGATGATCTAGATCAAGTGATCTAGATGTGTTGATCCAGACTTGATGATGATCCAGATCAAGTGACGATCCAGTTGTGATGATGATCTAGACTTGATGATGATCCAGATGTGATGATGATCTAGCTTTAGTGATGATCCAGATCAAGTAATGATCTAGACTTGATGATCCAGTAGTGATGATCCAGATCAAGTGATGATCTAGACTTGATGATGATCCAATGATGATGATCCAGATCGAGTGATGATCCAGATCCAGATGAAGATGACTTGAAGATGAAGATGACCTAAAGATGAAGATGACTTGAAGATGAAGATGATGAGAACTTGACGATGATCCAGATGATACAGAGAAGAAGACTTGTGCTGATAAATTGTGTTGAGAGAATACCTTCCTAGTTAAGAGGGAGTGTTGATGTATTTGTAACTTTGGAATGTATTCATCTGTATTTCTTATGTATTGTAACCCGATGTTTATTCTCGGATGTATTTGACTCATGTCATGCCCCGATGTTCTGATCGGGAAGTTTCTATAATGTGAAATTCATGTCAAGTCATTGTGGGTAACCCTCCTATTGTTCAAGGGTTAAAGTCCCCACAGTTGTGGAGTCCTAGGGTTATTAGACTATCCTAGAGAAGTAGACCCTAGGTGATTCATTGTAAGTCAAGGCAATAGTCCCCACCATATAAGTCAAGGTTAACCCTCCTTATTGAGCAGAGGGAAAAGTCCCCACAAGCTGTGGGGCACTAGGGTTATTAGACACTCCAAGAGATGTTGGCTCTAGTAAGTAATTGTTAAGTAAGGCCGGCATGTTTGACTGCACTTCAAGTGAATGAAAGAATATAAATAGAGAGTGAGCCTCTCTATTTATCACACTCACAACACTCACACTCACTCACTGGGGCGCATGAGTGAGAGAGGAGAATCTCTCTCAGTGGGAGAGAGAGAGACAGAAGCTGTGGAGATCATCTTTATGTTTTGGGCTTTTCTATTTTGGTGTTGATTCTATCTCTGAGAAAGTTGCAGCGTTTTCTCCTTTATGGTTTCCCCGAGGAAAATTCTTTGTGTCTCTTGTCTCTTGTGTTTTATTGCTGTACATGTTATTCTCTCAGTTAAATATCCTAAGATCATAATGCTAGCTTATATGATAAAAATCTAACAATAAATTTTGTCGACAGAATACCTTCCTAGTTAAGAGGGAGTGTTGATGTATTTGTAACTTCGAAATGTATTCATTCGTATTTCTTATGTATTGTAACCTGATGTTTATTCCAGGATGTGTCTATAATGTATTTGAGTCATGTCATGCCTCGATGTTCCTATGGGGAGGTTCTATAATGTAAACAAGTCATGTCAAGTCATTGTGGGTAACCCTCCTATTGGTCAAGGGTTAAAGTCCCCATAGTTGTGGGGCCCTAGGGTTATTAGACTATCCTAGAGAAGTCAACCCTAGGTGAGTCATTGTAAGTCAGGGCAATAGTCCCCACCATTGTGTTAAGGATAACCCTCCTTGTTGGTCGGAGGAGGCAAAGTCCCCACAAGTTGTGGGGCACTAGGCTTATTAGACACTCATAGAGATGTCGGCTCTAGTAATTAATTGTTAAGTGAGGCCGACATATTGGAGTGGGTTTCAAGTGAACGAAAGAATATAAATAGAGAGTGAGTCTCTCTATTTATAACACACACACTCACTCATTGGGGCGCATGAGTGAGAGGAGAAGTTGCTAGGACAAGAGAGAGACTGCTGCTGTCAAGAGATCATCTTTATGTTTCCGGGTTTTACTTTTGGTGTTGATTCCATATCTAAGGAAGTTGCGGGGTTTTCTCCTTTATGGTTTCCCCGAGGAAAATTATTTGTGTCTCTTGTATCGTGTGTTTTATTGTTGTGTGTGTTATTCTCTCAGTTAAAGATCCTAAGATCATAATTCTAGCTTGAATGATAAAAATCTAACACTTGGAACTTCAACGTTCCTGGTTCTTAAATATGATCCCCTAAGATGGCTCCAACATGGAAGAGATATAGAACTCCTAAGGGTGACTTTGCTGCTGTTTGGAAATCACACCTGTATTCTTAAAACGGGTTGGTTAGTATAATGCTCTCCAATCCCATCGAGGAATAATAATCAAATTCCCTAAGCCTCCTCTAGGATTTGTTCTTATAGTTAATGTTTGGGAAAAGGGTAGTTGGTTTAACTTTAGTTAAATCAATATTTTACTATTTTCTTGAAAATAATATTTACTTTGATTTCTATGTAATATATATTTATTTTGTTAACTATGAACTTTTACTAGTTCCTACTTGAGCTTTAGAATAGAATTTTTTTATTTAAATATTTAGTTTAAGATATAATATATACATAGACTCTCACTTATGATTTTAGTTATATGTATTTATTTTTATATATATTTTTATTATTCTCATAAGTGGATGTATACTTCACTTAGATCTCTTACCTGTATTTAATAAAATAGATATGTGTGTGTGTGTGTGTGTGTGTGTGTAATCTCATATACATATTATATAAAATTTACTTATTCAATTTAATCATCTATTATTAATCTTGATATTTGATGCTTCTTTAGTTTAAGTTAATTCTTTTAACAAGGCCTTAGGTAGGGTTGGTCATTCAACTAGGTTAGGTATCTCTAGATCCTCCTTACATGTTGGATTACCTCGTATTCATGGAATTTATTCTAGTCCTTGATGAGAATTAGATTTGAAATTTTAGATAATCAACTTAAATAAGTACGATGAGGGTTGGTTCTATTCAGAGTCTTTCCAATTCAACACCCTTTGATTTACAGTAACCCCTAGTGCTATTTAGAGTTTATGCTTAACACTATCAAATGGGACTTATAATGATGGAACAAGGCGGGGTAAGCCTATTTCATGGTGGCTTCATTCTCCCATTTGGCCTCCTCGGGCCCAAAGTGCTTCCATTCCACTTTCAGCTGGAAAATAGTTTTCTTCTTGAGTTGTACTTCCATTTTGTCCAAGATGTGAAGGGGTTCTGGAATAAGTTCTGCTTCAGGTCCCACCTATAGCAAGGACCGATCAATCACATGTTTAGTATCATATACATATTTCTTCAATAAAGATGCGTGAAAAACATTGTGAAACCTTTACATGAGCAGGTAAAGCTAATTCATACACCACTGGCCCTTTCTTGGCCAGTATCTGAAAGGGTCCACAAAATATTGGTGCCAACTTTCCACACCCTCCTAGGCTCAATGACCTTATTTTTTCTTTTACTTTTAAATAAACATGTTCGCCGACTTGGAAGTCTTTATCCTTTATGTTCTTATCCGTGTAACTCTTCTGGCGATCTTTTGCTTTCTTGATATTTGGTTTCACTTTGGTGACTAACTATTCTAGGTCTTTCACTAAATCTAGCCCTAACATGAGCCTTTCCACCAGGCTATCCCAAGTCACCGGTTTTCTACACTTTTGGCCATAGATTACCTCAAAGGGACTCATTTTGGCAGAGTTCTAGTATCTGTGGTTATATGCAAATTTTGTGAGGTATAGATAATCCTCCCACTTTGTGGGATTTTTCATCACATACATTCTAAGCATATCCTCCAAAATATGATTTACTCGTTCTTTCTATCCGTCTGTCTGCAGGTGGTAGGTGGTACTGAAATTTAACAGTGTCTCTAAGATGGAGAATAAATATCTCCATAATTTACTAGTAAACGTGGTATCTTGATTTGCAAGGATTTCCTTAGGCATCCCATGCAATCAAAATATCTTTGTTAATAATATGTCAGCAATGTGAACTACTTTGTATGTTGACTTAACTAGAACAAAGTGTCTCACTTTGGAAAACTTATCGACCAATAAAAATATGGAATTATTCTGCTTCTTTTTCTTTCGTAAACCCGTAATGAAATCCATACTGATAACCTCCCATTTCCATTCTAGAATGGGTAACTATTGTAGTAACCCTAAACGATGTTGGTGCTCTTCTTTGACCAGTTGATGCTCTTGGCATTTTACGATGAATATTGTTATGCCAACCTTTAAATTAGGCCAGAAAAAGTGTTTCTTTACTACCGATATCATCTTTTGATATCGTAGGTGCCCCAAGTAGGGATTTCATTGGAACTCAGTTAGAATACTAGACCCAATGTCTCCTTCCTCTACGACATACAATCTCTCTTTGGACCACAATAGTCTTGTATCATCTACCTTAAATTATTTTTGTTTCTATAATAACCTATCTTCCTGAATATTTTAAGGACATCAACATAGAAACGATCAACTCTGCTTGTCATTTTAATCCTATCATGCAAATCTGAATCAGTTTGTCTCAAAACTTTACCTCATACACCATATGATCTCATCTACTTAAAGCATCAACGATTTTGTTTTCCTTTCCCTTTATGTACTTTAATTCGAAGTGGTACTTGCTCACAAAGGAAAACCATTTGGTTTTTGTGGCAGGTTCGACTTTGTAGAAGCTTTGCAACTATGGGGAGGAGTATACTGTCGAGCCACCACCTAGTAATCCCAAGCACATGAGCCCTTATATATATGTTTTCTCGTTAAACGGTGGGAGAGGTTACCTAGAATCTCTTTCTATAAATATTGTAAAAGGTTTCCCATTTGGAAATGCCAGGGTTTTGGAAAAGAATTGAAGCTTAGACTATTCGTGGGTTTGGGTTTTTTATGAATATGTCCCGTTTGGGTGTTTTTCAAAGTGGCAACAAATGTGGTGAATTTATTCTATTTAAATTTAACCTTCTATTTTGGATTTTCATGGTGGATTTTGTGTTCTACGTTCCTTTGCTCTTTGTTTGTTCAATTGATGAAATCATAGTTAATCTTTAAATCATGTGAAGACTTTTAATGGTGTAAGAGATATATTAATATGGGTGCTCTACTAATTGGATTCAAATGTTATTAGTCGATTGAAGAAATATGAATCGTTACTCTATTTCAGACACTCTGTATTTATTTTAGAAGTGAGATCGCAGTCTCTATAATTGGTTTTAAACTCTTTGTTTTTAATTTGGATCTATGTGTATTCAAAATCATATGTAGAAATTTTGGTTTTATTATTTAATATTTAGTTTGGCTAATCATTTACCAAGAGAAATGTATTTAGTTTAATGAGGAGGGTTCTCAAAAATCAGTTCCATTGCTAGCAATGGCACTATGGTAATCCTACTCATAATTATTACTTGGATGTGGGAAATTTTTGGGTCTATGCCCACGTTGAATATTTTAGGAAATGTTAAAGTGATTTGGTAGATTCCCGACTGTTGATTATTATTTGTTGTTTTTATATGCTTGTTTCTCTTATGTATCGTAGATGAGGGGAAATCCCTAGCTCTCTTCTTTATTTATATTTTTTATGTGGTTTAAAAAATAGTTATAATGTCATTGTTGGCAATATGACCCTATGGTTTCAACGTTGGTTCATTATCATGGTAACCTAGACTGTGTATTTGGAATGGTTGATATATTGGTATTTATTTCTTTTAAAAATATGAGCGCCCTTCCTTCCAATGATAGTGGGATTCGATTTTGGATTATCGTTATTGTTGTTATTTAATTTTAATATTTTATATGAATCCCAGTCAATGTTTATGGATTATGATGGTTAATTTAGGTATGGCGTGAATGTATTCTGACAAACTCTTAAGAGGTTTCGATAGTGGGTGGAATGGTTTTGTTATACCCTGGCTATGTGTAAATAATGGTTTAATATTTTATGGTTAGTTTAAATGGGCTTCTAGCCAATGATATCCATGTTTTATGGAATAACATCGTTGTTCTAGAATGTTGATATATGTGTTCTTAAAACTCCCAAGGATCTGGTCCCTCGTTCATGATTATTTGTTATGCTTTATCTTGTCAAAGGTTTGGTTGATGGATAGTTTACTGTATCAACACTAGGAAAATTCCCATACGCCAGTGTTTAGAATATTGTTGTTACCACCTAAGTTATACTTAGTGGTTTTTTATCAATTTATCCTGGTGAACCGAACAGGGTTAACTTGTTCGGACTTCAGAAGACCCATGGAAGTACTTCTGGGAAGTGCTTGTTGTACTATACCACATGTTCATACCCCATGGGGGAGTTGTAATAAATGTTATAGCATGATAGTGTCTGTAAAAGACTCGGTCTCTTAGAATTTATTTGTCAATCCAATCATCCCAGGGTGTTTTCTCCCTTGGTTATTATTGGTTGTTGAATAAACGACTGATAATTTCTAAGTTTTTCACTCCATACCTCCAAAGTTGGGGTGGTCGGCTTGGCATTTAGGCCTATTGAGGTTATTAGAGTCTATATGTCAATGTATAAGCATGCTAGACATCATGATCGAGTCATATGAACATGTCTAAGTCCCCCTAGGTTTTTTCAATTTTTCAATTTTTTATTTTTTTAGTGTTTTTTATTAAAATTTAATTTTTCCAAAACTTAGGCTATTTTTTAATAGTTTAATTGGAAAATTTGATTTTGTAATAAAATTGGGACAAATAATTAGTTTGATTCATGTAGGTGCTCATTTTCAAGCCAAGAGCACCATGTAGACCCATGGACCCACTATTTCCTAGTTTTGAGTGATTTTCCATCACTCAGGTCAGAAATCCCCAAAACTCAATTATTGATTATTTTAATTAATAAATTGATGAATAATGGAGCAAATACAAAATCATAAATCAGTGGATTCTCAGCCAATTTGATTGAAATCAGTCAGATCTGAAGCAGATTGACTGGATCTGACAAATCCTTGACTGAAGGAGGTGATCAAATCAGATCCAGAGTTGATCTTCAGCTTTCTTCATGGGGAATTGTGCCCGCTCTCTCTCCTCCACATGTGTGGAATCTCCTGGATGCTCTGTGGACTGATGTGTCGGTGTATGGGTTGATGCGTCAGCTCAATTTAGCCCCTGGTTGATAAGTAGGCTCAGTGCGGCTTCAGTTATGCATTTATTGACTCTCCATCAGTTGATTTCATCTGATTCCTTGAGGAATTGTGCCCTCCATGGGCTGGATGTCCTATTTTTTGGATATATCCTGGCTGAGGCTTCCTCTTCCAAGCTAGTTAGAGCTGGATTGAAGGGCTTGCTATTGTAATTGTGTATTGATTATCATTTGTTGAAATACAGAGAATCTTTGGAGGCTCAATTGTGGAGTACCTTTCATGTGTGGATTATCATTATCATGCTGCATTCGAGGTGAAACTGCTATTTTTTCAATTTTTTTGCACTTAACTGTTGTCTGCCTGAATGGTTATTGAAATAATAGGGATAGATAATTGTAAGTAATCTTACTTACTTCTATTTTGCTGCATATGTTTGAATGAGCTAATACCTGTATGCTAAATAAGATTATTTGCATGCTGTATCATCTACTTCTCATATGTATCTTCAGATTTAATGGTTCTGTTTGCAGGATTTGTTGTGTAGCTTACAGGTTTACCGTGACTGGAAGATCTATGGTTCAGGTTTGATTCCATTTGTTTCCAGTAGATATTTCTAATATCGTTCCCCTCGGTACTTCACTACCAAGTTTCCTTTGCAGATCTGCTTCAACAACAAGCACTTCTCTTCCCCTTTTCCTCCTTTAAAAATCTTAAATTTTCTTCAAACTGGTTACTATTAAGGTTTCTATTTGATCAGGTCTATCTCATTATAAAATTTACACATATATCTAGTTAGTAATATCCCTTCATAATTTTAGATATTAGTTTTGTTTTGCATATAAAGTTACATTTTAAGAGATCTAGCTGAAATTACCATATTTTCGCAAGCATTTTAATGAAAATTAGTAGCTTGCTGTTAAAGTAGTTTCCTTTGCTGTACGTTAAAATTTCATATTCTGCAATAAAAGTGCACATATTATTGGCTTCCCAAAAGGAAATCAAAGATCCCAAGGAAAGCTTGCTTTCTTTGGTTCCTGTTTTACCCTTTTAACTAGTTTTCAGCTTATTTTTTTTTGGTTAAAAGTGAGCTGACCCAAAGGTGCTTTTAGAGTGATTTTGGGCATATTTAAGTCTAATATTCTTTCTGTTTTTTATCAGTTTTGATAGAAAATAAAGGAATCTCCTGTTCGGAAGTGGCCTCAAGAGCGTTCAAATCCCCCCAGGGGTCTCCCATTTGACTAAAACCTTTAATTTTCGCACTTTGTAAGCTCTTGATTTCACTCCGTATAAGTATCAAGAGGAATTATATCAGTTCTATGATATTTTAACTGCTGTTAATAAAAATAATTTTTGAATAGGCTCTTTTGAGCCCATTCCCCATCCCCCCTAGGGGGATTTGCATCCGTGTTCCTTTTTTTGCTTTTTCGTTCATATTTTTTAAATATAGCATAGCTCTAATCTATAGGGTACTATATTTTAATTCATTGTCAGTTTCATATTCCATATTTGATATTTCAAAGTAATCTTAATACTTACCCCACGACTTCTTGATTGACCCGAAAGGAGAAAGAGATTCGTAGTAGGACTAATTAGAAAAATGGAATTGTGTATATGTTTTATTTTTTGTCATTTGTTTTTTCAGCTATTATAAAATTAACCCCTCCTTGATTCCCCGATTGAGATCCACTTGGATCGAAAGAGGTTCCTGGAGGGTTTTCTTTTAAACAAGAACACCCATTGTAAACTTTACTAAAATTGACAAGACTCCGGTGTGTATGCTCTGCACTTGGCTGTGATTCGTCTGATCAGTCAAGATGTATCAAAAGCACTTGAGTGACTAGTATAATTAGGACTCACTCTCCCAAATTAACAAACCAACAGGTGAAAATCCAACACCTAGATCAAACCAGCATGGTGGCAAAATACCCAAAGGAAGCGGGAACTTCTGAAAAGTGACCTCAGGGCGCCGATATCTGTCACACCCTAACGAGTGCGTTATGAACAATAGCCCCAGAGACTCCATTCAGCCCACATATTCCTTGCGGGTAGCCGTGAAGGTTTAGTTTTGGACATACTCCAAGTACTCTCGGGTATATCTAGCGTCCACCCCTTCACCTAATTTTAATCAACTCACACCTAAAATTTAACTTAAAACGTACCAAGAGGCAATTGAAAAACATTTACTCCAAGCACATGCAAGTACATTGATTCTTTTTTTTGACTCCATTCTAAGGCACTGGTTATTTTCTTGCTTTATATATATATTGTGTCTCAGCATTGTGCTTTCATGTGTTCATTTTTGTATCTTGTCATCTTTGATTGTCTATAGTTAAATTTCTAACTCCTACGTAACTCATTCAGTTTAACATCACCATACTAAGTAATTATCCTTAGTAACTTAATAGGGTCTACCCCCCTTGGCTTCATTAGGAGTTGAGCCTAAACGGAGGAGTCAAGAACAAGGTGACATCCTTGACTCGAGACTTGCCCCCAAGGACACACCGAGTGGCTTGAATATTTCTGCCACGTCACCCAGGTGTGTGTAAGGTGGCAACAATTGTCATATCCTTTCTACATGATGCTTGTCAATTTTATCTTTGTTGAAATCGATAGTTGGTTTATCATGGATGGCTATATATTTTATTTAACTCGTTTTAGTGCTTTAAGTAGCGAATGTTGTGCATATTTACTGTGGATTTGGACACTAAGGGATTTGATCTCGGGCCCATGATTCTCTGTTATCATTGGTATGTAAATTGCTTATTTATTTGATAGTTTGTTTATTAGATGACAAATCGGTTTATTACATGGTTTGTTAGTTTATTTATGTAGTTGATTAAGCCCTTCGTGGTTGCTCTATAATGGTACACTAAGTATTTTATTTTCAATTCTAAGTTTAAATCCTGCATGTTGATTTGATTAGGTATTGAGTTTAAAAATCTAGTTTTTAATAGATGAGCTCCAGCACTAGCTTTAATATAATTTAATAGATAATTTATTTTGTTACTGTGATATACAGGGTTTCTAGGTGTGGATTCACCTGTCTTCCATCCTTTTGGAAATGTTCATCATTATCTTTATTAGGACTAAATGTTAAATCTAGTCTAAACCCTAACATATTATAGAAGCTTTTAAAACTAATTTAACAGAAAACTGATAAGAAATTTATCGTAGAATCTTTATAAGAGCTAAAACTGAGAGTCTATCTTAACTAATAAAACATCTTAAAACATTTATTCATAATGATGAGGGTTGAATTAGAACTCCCAATAAAAAACCTAATGTATGTAATATCAACCTATAAAATAATTAAAAGAAAGGTAGGAGCTGAAATATAGGAAATATCTTACCTACAATTATGGAGGTTGAAATGGCTTAAGAACCCTGCACACTTCAACACCCAAAATTAATAAAACTCCTTTTATTTCTTACCTTAGGAATGATAACTGAATGACCTTGGAACTTCCAGATTCCTCCCAACCATGACCCAAAACCGCTCTTGGTTCTTAAATCATATCCCCCGAGCTGGCTCTAACATTGAAGAGATCTAGAAATTCTAAGGGTGAGGCTACTGTTGTTTGGAAATCACACATGTAATTTTAAAATTTCTTGGTTAGGATAATGCTCTCCAATCCCATCGAGGAATAATAATCAGATTCCCTAAGCCTTCTCTTGGATTTGCTCTTATAGATAAAGAATATTCTTTTCTAAATTAGGTTTATCAGTTTATTTTCTGCAATCTTATACTATTACTCATTTCAGTCATCTAGAATATTAGATTAAGTTCAGCGACACTCTGCCCCTGCATATAGGTTTAGAAAAGAATAAGATTGCAGAAAATAAACTGATATAAAGAAATCAGCATTAGCTTGTGAGATCACATAAAATCAATACAACTAATTCATAACCAAGACATCAAAATATGAATAAATCAAACTTTCTATTCTAAAATATAAAATCTATTACAGTAGGATCAAATCCATGACTATCTCAAAAGATGAAACAGTTCTCTACTACCAAACCACTAGAGAGGCCTCTAACCAAAATGAGGAGAGAGCCCTCATATTTATACGTGAATTCAAGATAACTAATCATAATTAAAGATCAACAATTCTCTCAACTTATCCCTCAAAATCCTCAACAAATATACAACTCATCCCTTAAAACTCTTAACAAATATTGGATGAGATATTATCTCCACATTTCCATGATCTTCTCTTTGAAATTAGCCCACAACTTGAGGATGAAATTTGAATTTGAGGCTAGGTGGTCACTTTTGAGTTTGTTAAATTCTTAAACATCACCAAGCTCATCCAACTTTAAAGTATAATGAAAATATGTTGTTTTTCTCAATAATTAACCACAAATTCACTCAAAATACTAAAACATAAATGATTTGGAAAATGGTAATTTAAGCCCATATTTATTATGAATGTGGTGAATATTGATGGTTTTATGGAATGATAAGATAGGAATAAGGTGACAATTGGTATGTAAAAGATGAATAAAATGTGGTCCTTTTGCGGCTCAACATACCCCCCAACTTGACTGGTTTCATGTCTTCATGCAACTATGCATTTATTTTTATTTTTTTTAAACTTTTGGCTTTGTAGTTAGGATTTACATGATGATGGTATGTAACAGTAAATCATTTCATGATTTTGAAATGCATGAGTCGCAACGATTTTCCTTATGGTTGGTTCTTGTGTGACAACTATAAGTATAACAAATGTCGGTTCTTGTGTTAACAACATTTACTTGTTTTACTTGTATTTTTGCTACAATACATAAGATTTATGCATTAGAAATGATGAACCATCAATGTATATTAGAAAGCATTTTCTTCATATTATGAGTCATGCCAATATATATAGCATAGTTTGGGAAAGACATGTTGGTTAATGGTAAATGAGATGATGGATATGTAAAATGGTAATGAATAAACCCCCCCAACTTAAGATGTATTAGGTTTATGAAAAGGAGAAAGGGAATGTACTGAGGGAATTTTCCAAATTCATTCATTTTCTAGCATTTAAGGAATTGCATGGTTAAAGATTAGAAAACAACATACCTCCACTTACCCAAAAAGTTGATGAGTTATGCAATAGGAATGTTGTGGCTACTACTGCTGGATAATAGAATGTGAAGTGAAGGATCTAAATTGTTGCGTCGTTGGATGAAGTAAAAGATGAGAGCTTAAAGTAGAACTATGGTACTCTCATATGGCTGAAGTATGCTACTATTAAACTGCTGATGGAGTCACAAAAAGTATATAGTCTTCACCTGCTACAAAACCTGATGGTAGAATTCTTACCATGAGGATAAATGTGTCAATGTCGAACATGGAAAGAAGTCATTGGATTACCGACCATTGATGAATGTCGTTAACCAATGCGAGGAAATCTCACCATTGATTTTAATGAGTTCCAAGGTACCTAAGTACATTGTGCAAAGTGTGAATAAATGAGCTGATGTTGAGCCACTTGCAAGATCTAACGATCAAGGGACATTGATGTATTCCCATGATTATCAGCAAGAGAACTTGCCATTAAGGCATGCAAGCCTCAAGGTACTGAAAATTAACTCTAGTCTCTATCACAGATAAGGTGTTGAGGTCGATGGGGAAAGACTTGTTGAAAGGTGGGCCTTAAGGAATCCCACGTCAATCAACACGAGTTATACAAAATGAATTGTAGGACTATAGATAAAAGGTGTCATGGCCAAAAAGTTTTTATGGCAAGGAAAATAAAGTAATGTAGTCATGGAAAGGAAGTTGACTGGTTTTATTCATAAGGAAAATATTAACCGAAAATGAGGAAAAATGTGTGTGACTCAAAAAGGTAGACATGCAGGAAGTCATGATGTACAAGGCAGTGAAAATGTAGACTCTAACATGGATGACAAATAATCTTGGAAGGAGAAGGATAAGTAATCATGACATGGCGTAATTGGTTTCTAAAAGGATTCTTTGTGGCAGCAAATGTCATGACATACACAAGGAAAAACTCAACTCCTTTGAGCTTTCAATGGAACATTTTTTATGAAAATTTTCTGTGATTCTGAAAATTATTTCTGCATGCCATTTGTTTGTCTTTAAACCTTAAAAATGTTAGTATTTCCCTGTAAAAAACTTGTTAGAGCATTGAAAATACATGAAATTATGTGCTTAATCAAAAGTTAAAATAAATAAAATGCTCTTATACCTGAAAATAGAAACCCTTCTTGTTGAAACCTATTTCTGAGTGACTTGCAAAAACAAGTTAGCATAGTAATCATAAAATTTTGAGAAGATTAAAATTTAAAATTTTATGATTTTATTTATTACCTAATACTTTTTATTTATTTATACGTTTTTAGTTTTTTATTTTATTTTATTTTTATTTTGTAAGCATTTATGTATATATATATTTTTAAATTTGATTTATTTATCACAAGAACACATTTTATGTGTTTAATAAAATTGGAACAAAAATCAGAGTTTTTACATCCTAATACGTCTTTATGTAATGATTGCACAATAGGGAGAGAGAGGGTCGACCCTCTAAGTGGTCAAACCCTCTAAAAGCAGGCTATCTTAATGCTCTGAATAGAGAGGAGTGTGCAGACAAGTAATTTTTTATTGTGAGTTTAGCAGCTTGAAACAACAACCTACCTCCCCCAAACAGAGGATGTGCCAAGTTCCCCTATGCAAAAATAAAAAGTAAGGAGAAGGATTAGCTGTGACTGGAGTTGCCTTCGATTTTAAAGACGCATAGTAATTTATTTTATGTTTACTATGTGTAATCTAATTTATGTTCTTTTAATTATTTCTTCTAAACTTTTTAGGAGAATTTACTAAATTAATTTTATATGAAATAAACATTGCCACCATCCCAATAAATCCATTCATATAAAAGAAAGGAATCACATGTACTCCTTTATGAAAATTATAGATAACTTAAAAATGAATGTATATTTTTAAATGAAAATTTTCATAATATTGAGGATAATAATGGTCATTTTATTCAATTTGAATATAACACAATTTTTTTATCCCTATTTTAATTTCACTTAAGATTGAGATTTACATTTTGTGATTTTTAATTCATGAATTTTGATTAATTTTCAAAAAGATATAAAATTTATTTCAATTTTATAGGTGATTATGGAATGTCTTGCTTGTATCACATTGAAGTTTTGTAAAACTGAATATTTTTGTGTTTTGTAATTTTTAAATTATATTAGGTTTATTATTATTATTATTATT
>LPNX010997691.1:0-10618 GCA_001517045.1 Pseudotsuga menziesii | reverse complement strand
ATGGGAAGGGAATGCTTCCCGGAGGCGAGAGTCAATGCTGGATAAGAGTTTTGGTCCAATGAAACTCATCTCATCAATGAGCACATAACGTACATGTTGGAGTCATTCTTGAAGGTTTGCAAGGGTTTGGCCTTCAAGAGGAAGCATAGTATTTATTGGTATCCAAAGGGCAGAATGTATTGTAAGGGCATTTATGTTAAATGCTGCGACCCCAGTTGGAGCAAGCAGGAGAAGAGGGGATGACGTATTTGGAGACGATGAAGATAAGGCAGCCTGCAAGCATCCAATTAAGTAGGATTTTCCTGTGCCTGCAGTTCCTTGGATGATCATATGTAATGGTTTTGTGGTAGTGGGTTGGGTGGAGTGGGACATAATAATTTCAAAGGCTTTGCGTTGTGTTGGAGAAAAGCAATTAGGCGAAGCAGGAGTTGGAAAAGGGTGTAGCTCTGGTTGGTTTGATGAGTGGTTCAAGTCAAGGAACAAGATGGCTAAGTTTTGCAAGTTCAAAGGTATCTGTGTGTGGCACCAATTTTGTTGGGTGTCAAAGTCGCGGTGACCAAGCATGTCAAGATCATCAAGTTGTAGATTGTTCCCAGGGTGGAGTTGAGAGAGGAGTTCCCATTCTGACAAGTTGTTAGAGGAAGTAGGATGGACTTCATCAGGGGGGGGTGTATCAACAGAAACAGTTGGAGGGGGCGAAGGTTCTCGATCAACATGCCAGTGATTGTAGTTTCCACGAAAGGATTCCCATGTAGAGACAACCTCCAAGTCAGAGGACCCAATATCTGTTGGCACATTGCGGAAAGGTTTGTACAGCAAGAGTTCACTCCAACAGAAATCGACATAGAGGTGAGAGGTGGAAGGGGGGATGGCAAGGAAACGAGGAAGGACATGCACGATCTTGGACGGTTTGTGCAGCTTCCATTGATTTTTTTTCCTACGTGCAGAAAAGGACCAAGACCGAGAAGCTTCGAGAAGGGGAAGGTGTTCAAGCGAAGCGGGTCTTTTCATGTATGCAGAAATGAAGTTGGTTGGCGGGGGGGTGTTGGGGGTGTCCAACGAGACACGTTTGAAAACGGCCTGGGAGGTGTTCAGGGAAATAAATTTACGGCTGCAAACACTCAAGGGAAGTTTTTGTAGCATATGGCAGGTTTCTTGTGCTCCAATGTCTCGGTCAGCCACGGTTTCTGATAGAATTTTCCGCATAGGTAGTAAGATTCCCTCTTCTGCAGGGGCAGCGTGTGAAATACGTGTTAGAATGTCATGGTAGCTCTCTGATTTGCTCTCTGCTTTTGAAGCATACTTTGAAATGTATGAGAGGACAGCATGGCGCGAGAGCACTGGTTGGCAATCAACATTAGCCCTCCATACTGAGAGCATAAGAGGGTTGTGTACGTTTAGAAGTGGATCATTCCTGGCGGGGGAATATTTTTTTTGGCCAGAGCTATCAATGAACATAGAAGATGTTTCCTGTAGATTGAAGGGGAAACCGTAGCGGCAAACGAGGTTTGAGCCTTTTTTGCGAAGGCAAGAGAATTCATTGCATTTTGTGTGGCGTTGCACAGAATTGACAAGGGTTTCATAGTCATTGGCATGGTTTTCTTCACATATGGAGGATGTTGGAAGTGTGCACGGGTCTTGGTGAGATGCTCGATGGAAGGCGGGGACACGAAGGTGCGCAGGACGAGGGTTCCATGCTGTTAAGAAGCTGTCAAAGTATGTTTTTGCACTATTAACAGCAAGGGGATCATTCCAATCAAGGCTGTCCATATTGGGTGCGTCCTCCAACCAAAGGAATCCATGTATATGA
This sequence comes from Pseudotsuga menziesii, assembly GCA_001517045.1. Classification (NCBI taxonomy): domain Eukaryota; kingdom Viridiplantae; phylum Streptophyta; class Pinopsida; order Pinales; family Pinaceae; genus Pseudotsuga; species Pseudotsuga menziesii. The sequence continues at coordinate 8,808 of LPNX010997691.1, read as the reverse complement.
GCAGAACCTCGATTTTTCCATTCATACCTGTATTAAGAAGGGAACAAAAAAAACAAAACACGAATTCAAGGAAAATTTCAAAATGCGAAGAAGTAGAACAAAATAAAATGCAAAGAGTGAGAAGTACAAACCTGCACCAGTAATCTTTTGTGTTGAGTGTGTGTAGTAGGACCTCTTCAAGGAAGATGGTGAATCTATGGTGCATATATAGAGACGTAGTATGTGGATTGGTTATAATGTTATGGATTCTCCATTGGAATTTTGAAGGCAATGAAGTTGGAGGTTGTGAAGGCATGAGCATGTGAAGGTCATGCCATTTGGTGTCAGCTGCACTCAGGGTAAAAAAAAAGGTTGGGCTACCAAGCTGGGTGATCATATCGCACAGCTCTCCTCGCCTTTTGCTCCAGAAGGAGCGGGTGCCACGTAGAGAAGAGGCAAACCGCATGGCATGACCAGCAACACGAGAGTCTGGCAGATGGCTGAGTTGTGTGCGCAAAGCCGAGACAGTTGCGGGGAGTGTGTCTGCTAGGTTGCGCTTAACAAAAACAGCAGCGGTAGCCTGGCTACGATGGCGCATCATAAGGTTGTACAAGTAATAGCGGAAACGAGGGTGTTGGGCAAACCTATTATCATGGAATCGGATAAGGTGCAAAGCATATTCTTGCATAGAGACTTCGTAAAGAAGAGGTTGTTTTAGCATGGGAACCCCTGTGGGAAATAGTGTTGGGAATGCCATAGAGAGGAGGCCTTCCGTATTGTATTCATTTATTGGAGAGAGACCAATGGGGGGCCAATCAATCGATGTTGAAGGAGCGGCAGGGGTTCCAGATGCAAATCGCCTAATTTCTTCAGTCTCAGTGCGTGAATTTGGGAGTGCAAAAACAAAGGACGAGGTCTCAATCTGGGAGTGCATTGAAGGTGTTGCATCATCAGTAGTGGGTGAGGGTAGTTGGAGGTCAGGGCCAGGGGTTGTGGCATGGTGAAGAAGGGAGGACACATCTGTGGGTTCAAGTGGCAAAGCATGTAATGCTTGGAGATCAAGGTGGACATCTTTGTAATACGGGTCATTGGAGATTTTGAATTCCAATGCAGCTAGAACATTTGAACGGCTAACAATGAATTCGTAAGGCTTGTTTGCAGCATTGAATTTCCGAACAACAAGGATGTCCAAATCTGTTAAGAGGTGTGGAAGGGAGGTGGCTATTGTGGAGATATCTTGTGGGAAGCTAATAGTATGGCTGGAGTATTTGTTTTGGCCACCACGTGCATGTGTAACTTGAAGTATTGGATTGACTCGGGCAATTAGCATTTCTTCTATCTGAGTCAAGCGTGCAAGTTCAATTGGTTGGGTTCCAGGATCCATGTTGTTATCTATGGAGAAGCGATGGCCATGTCGCTCATTACTACATCGAGAGCATGTATAGATTCCATTAGAGAAATTTGTTTTCATTTTCGGATATGATTCCTTGCATATGGAGCAAACGCGAAGTGGGTGGAGGCGAGAAAGTCGATTAAGAAAGCAAGTGTGACCATCTGGAAAGGGGGTTGTTCGAGGTGGGGGTGTAGTGGATGTGTGCATTGGGGTAGGGTTGATTGAGTCATTGATGTTTCCACGGGTAGATATAAGAGTAAGACGTCTATGTGCATTTTGGCGGTCCTTTTTTTGCTTATAAAGAAGCCTTCTCCGTGCATTGATTGCGTCACGTGTAGTATTGGGCAACATGGGCTATTGAAGAGGAGTTTTCCTTGAACCTGGAGAAGACATTGATGGGAATTTAAAATGATACAAATGTGTAATTGCAAAGAAAAGTCGAGGCATGTACATTAAAAGCAAGATATGCAAAGTACAAATAAGAAGGTATGCCGACGTATACAAAAGAATGCTTTGTGAAAGGTTTTGCAACACAACGAAAAAGTAGTTTCTGTGATGTATGTGGAAGCATTTATGTATGTGAAAAGCAACCAAGGATCAGTATAGTAGGAAAAAGAAATGCACATATATGACATAATAAGCATTGTATACATGTAAGAAAATGATAACTGTTTTTATGGATAGATATGTATGGCGTGCTATAAAAATAAACATGTAACGCATACGATAACACCTTTGCGGTGAGAGAAAAAAATATACACTAGTTAATTACATTGCAGCTATTTGTAAAAAGACAGGAAAGTCAGGGAAAAGTATATATACAAGCAACGAAGGAAGGAAAGTGGGGCGGGGTGGGGGGGATATAATGATTATGATGAAGTCGCAGAAACATAAGTGGGTTGAGCTGAGGTGGAGTGCATTTGGAGAGGTGGAATGGTGTATGGTAGGGTACAATGTGTTGAAGCAAGGATCGAGGGAAGAGCAAGATGTGGAAGGGTGAGTAAAAGTGGTGGTTGCAATAGGCAAGGGTGGAGTATATGAAGGGGAGGTTAGAGACGGCGTGCAACAGGATGGGTTTGAGTAGTGAGAGTAGATATTTCTTCAAGGAGTTTCGTTGATTCTGCAGCATAAGGAAGCTCTTCCAAATCGACAAGGGTTGTCTTCAAGCGTGTATTGGAGTTGAAAGTCTCCGTCTTAATGGACACGGTGAACAAGTATCGGCACGAAGTTACGTTTAGAGAGAGATCCTTTACGGCGGAGGGATCAGTGGCGAGCAGGCATAAATCCTTTGCAGAGACACCAAGCAGTTTGTTGGCTGCATCATCAAAAGCTGTGGCCCCGTTGATCTGGCCAGTGTGATCTTGCAAGGAAAGCTTTAAAATGTACCTGTAGTCACATTCCGTGAATTCACCATCACATTTGCTACAATGCCAGGTGTTGAAAGCTCTATCTGCAACTTTCTTCATGCATTGAACACCATCAACAAAGAGAGGGCATGCAAGGAAGTGGAAGTCGTCCATGTTAATGTCAACAATGGAAGCACGCAAGAAGAACCATAGGGTCTTATCAGAGGGTTGCATGCTTTGCAATTCGGAAATTGTTTTAGATGGGTGTGTTCGAGACATGGAGCCTATGTATTTCCGGCTCAAGGACGGTGATGCAGCACGAAATCCATGATCTGTGTACCATTGTTGAAGGCGATGGGTTGCCTCAATATCTGGATTGATAAGGATCGTACTACTGGGAACACTGCCAACTGTTTTACCATTGTAATTTGTAAGACGTCCACCCTTTATTGCAAGTACAGGTGGTGGGTCGGAGGAGTATAGTGAAGCGACATGCGAACCCTCTGTGTGGCAATGATGACCCCAAAGCGTGACATCAATGGTAAAACAGGATGTGTCTCTGATGCAAACAGTTCTCCTACTTGTTTCGGAGCCGTCTTTTTTCCGAAGTGTAGATGCAGGCGAGACAGAGCTAACAAGGCCAATTAGGTCAACCATGGAATTTGGAGGTAAATTTTGGAGGTCATTGATTGTTTTAAAGTGGAACGAATGTAAAGGAATGGAGGGGAATGCACCGGGGCAAGGGTGGATGGTTGACGTAGATGAAAGGACAATCTCAAGATGGTTGTTCAAATGGTTATACGAAGGGTTACTTGTTTTGATTGTGCCATTCGAGATAGTGTACACTGTCCCGATTTCAACAAGGGAATAGAAGGTGTCAACAAAGTTGTTAAAGGCAGAGACATGGATCTCTTCTCCAGAACAGTCAATAAGGTCAAAGACAAATAGTTTCCCTGGCCCACGTTGGTTGGTGTATTCATGGATGGGTGTCTTGGCAAGCACACGACCTTGGATGCACCATTTTTTATAGTTGGGATTGAGTGCTTTGAATGGGATTACAGTTGTTGGCATGGGTGTTGGTGTATCTGATGCTTGGGATGACTGAACATCGCTTCCATCTATGGGGTGGCTGGATTGGCTAGTTGATGAACCAATTGGAATGCCAAAGCTAGTTGGTAGTAAAAGAGGAACAGGGCTCCCAACAAGGGCAAGTTTGGATTGGACCAGTTCAAGATCGAGTATTGTAATAGTCCTGTAGGAGAAAAAGGCAAGAATTAGTAAAGTTAATACAAAATTGATGTTGTTGGTAGCACGTAAAAAATGTAGAAGCTAAGCTACCTAAGATTGGGCCTAAAACAGTGTGCAAGAAAGTACGTGTTATTATGGACGACGGTGCAGGTGCATTTGGCGAGCTTGATGACAGAGCCTTCTTGGAGTTCTCCATTTGATATGAGGGAGTTGAAGGTAGTTGGGAGCAAAGTATGGTGCGTGTTGCTACCATCTGAGATAGTAATTCGGAAACGTGGAGTAGTTGCATTTGCTGGTCCGAATGGTTGGAGTGAAAAAACCTGCAGAAGTGGTTGAAGATGTACAGCACCAGACAGCAAAGAAGAAATCGCATTTTCTGTCAAGGGTGCCTCCATTATGTGGGTAAAACACTGAGAGCAAGAGGAAAAAAATTTGTAAGTATATGATTTTGTTGGTTTTGTATATATACATATATGTAGAAGTATACACTATTGCATGAGCGACATACAAGGATTCGAAATGTACAATGAAAATGTAGCAAGCAAAAGAGTAGAATCTAGAATAGTGGCATATGTATACTTTTTGTTAATATAACGTGAGAAATAAAATGCAATGGAACTATCGAAATTTAGGTTGTAAATGGTTAAAGTGTATTAGAGGCATCATCTAGCAAGGAATTTATTGGATACTTTGGCCATTGTTGACATATCCATTTTGGTCAGTTGACTGTCTAATTATGATCTTGTTTCTGTGTCTTATTGAGTACAAATCTCATCGCTTGAATACACCCCTCTTTATACTTTCCTAATGCAATCCTCTCTAAGTGGATCAGTAGGCTTGAGTAGCATTTGAGATTGACATTGCAAGTGACATGTTTGTACCATGAAAAGCTTGTTGCTATCAATGTTCAGGCAGGAGTATACAGTGTTGAATAAATTTCAGCTAGGGTTAAAAGGGCTATGCTAGCTGGTTGAATCCTGTTTCCCGATGAGAGAAGGTATAGTGTAGCAACCAATAAGCCATCCCAAAAATGTAAGTAGGTGGAAGGTAGGTTATAAGGACTCTGCAGCGGGTTTTTAGGGATGGATCATATTCCTCGGCGGCAAGTAAGAGTTCATAGCGGTACGCTGCCCAGAAGGTACTACCGATACTAATAAGAATTCATAAGGGAAGGCATAAGAGTCATAACAATAGTGGCTACCGAGTAAGCATTATGAAGGCAAGTGGTTTCGGAGGGAAGCCAAAATCTAAGTTAAGTGAGGAACGAAGCAGGGTAAAAAAGGAAAAGTGATTGGTAAGATTAAAAAGAAGTATTGATATAGTCTGGCCAATACGAATACTGGCTATAAGTTCCAACCCTAACTACTTGAAGGCTGGTAGTAGTTAAAAAGGCAACAGGTTCGACAATTTTGAAAATGGTGCTGTAACTACTTCGGCAAATACTGTTGCTTCCAGGAAGTATAATGAGAGCAGGACTAAGTCTGTTGTCGAGAATAAACGTTCCGGTTCAACTTATTGAAATGCAGGTTAAACTTTGGGGCGGTTATGTCAATTCTAATGCTCCTGGGAAGCCAGTTCGACCTATGATGGGAATGAATGATGGATGTTAGTTCTATTATAATCTTATCACTTTGTATAATGCCCGTGTTCCAATGCTTATGCCAATCCCGTCTCAAATGCCCATGTTCCACCAATGCTTATGGGAATGAATGTACGTGTTCCTAAAAATGTGTTCCTATGTGGGAATAGTTTGGGCCGTTATAATCTCTCCTCCTTCTCCTAAATCCTTCTACACTTATTCAAACAGAGTAAGAGGTTGGCTCCCACCTGATGGACAAAAACTGGGAAGATGCATATAGATCTATTGAGGTTTGCTAAATCTTGAAGTGGGTCAGAAGCTACTCTAAAATTCTTCATGAAGCTTTTTTAATTAAAAAATAACATTCCTTCTATTCAATGAATGAAAGGAATTTTTTACATCTTCAAAATGAGCAGATTGCCACCATGGATAGAACAGTAAATAATGATAACAGTCCTATCCAGATGTACATACTACACAGAAAATGCAAGTATATACCCACAATATAATAGAGTGGCTCAAAGCACTTTGAGATCACTACAATATGGTCCCTCTCATAAGAAGGCTATTTGATACATCCATCTATGTCCCTAAAGAAAATAACAGGAGCCCAGAAATCTGATCCAAGGAGGGAGAGAGTCTCTTGAATTCAGTAATAGTTGCTCAAGAAAACCTGAAAGTATGTCAATAAGTCAGGTGAGATCAACTGTAATAGAATGAGCATATTCTAAAATAGATGTGATGAGTTTACCCCAATAATCTCATATCCAAAATAGTCAGTAAGTAAGAGATGGCCCGGAGCCAAGTGTAGTCCCTCCTTTGATAAGATGTCTGCCCTCTTGTTATGTTCCCTATAAACATGACTGAGATCCACCCACATAAAAGAGGACATGAGAATTGTAGTGTTGAGGCACAAGGGCCCAACATTCAGCATATCCAGGGTGGGTTACTTTTTTTTTTCCAAAGTTATAATCAAAGAGGAGTCGCGAAAGATATGTAGGCAAGGCAGGCTAACATTCTTTGTGACACGCAGTGATCCCTGAAGTGCCAAGGGCTAAGCTCTATTGTTGGTACAGCTGTCACATTTGAGCTTGAAGGGTAGAAAGCGAGAAGCATTCAGGCAGAGAAGTGGCCGAACCATAAAAAAGGGTCATAGGATACACCGAAGTAGGAGACTTTCCAATGTTCCTAATTCTGTTTCTATGAATCAGAGGAGGCTTGAAGGTCATGAAAGTATCATAAATAATATATAGAAGTCTGTTGAATATGGGCTCCTGAGGTTCAAAAAGGAAAAAAATTTCCTAGCCTTTCAAGTATACCATACGACGGGAAAATGGCAGATACAGTAAAAACCCCTTCAGTGATACGAAAAAAGATAGATGTTCCAATAAAGAAGGGGCAATGCAGTTGAAGTGCACATTTCAAAAAAAGCGAAGGCCTCTGATGGACTTCTTCAAAAAGTGACAACAAGGAAAAAGAAGGCCTTCTACGAAAAGTTTTTTTCCGAATATAATTGCTAATAATAGTCGTACAGGTGCGTGATGGTTTCAAGCTTCATGTTGTTCGTGGGCTGAATCGTACCTATATCCACACCATTTATTCGATGAGCTCTTCCCATAGCAATGCGTAGAAGCTATTGGACTGAATCGTACCTCTTCCTATACCATCTATGCAAATGGAAGCGTGTGTTTTTACGGACGATAAACCCTGCCACCGTTCCAGTGTTGCTGGTAACTCTCCAGTAACATTTCAATTATTTGCTCGGAGGCCTGATTGATACAGCCATCATTTGGCACTATACAACTCAAGAGGAGACTGCACCCTACATAAACAAGTAACAACACTGCGACACAGAATGCAATCACACCAGCTAACCTTCAATCGAATAATCAAGCCATTAAACATGTGGGAAGGGGTCAGCCTCTCCACTACTACTAAATCAAGTAATATAATTAAACACTCATGAATTCATTCAAACAATGAAGGACCATGCCCACACTCTTGGCAGCCCAAGGCAAGAAAGACATAATTCCAATGAGTGAAGAGGGAACTCGACTCTGCTCATGAGGATGGTCCTCTGTTTTAATGAACTAATTCATCTAGACATTTAATCAAGCACATTGTGTGCTTCCTATCATTGGTTCATTAAAACCTTTTGTCAAACAGAATGTTGGCTTAGTTTTTGAAATAAACTTCAACGGGAAATGGGCATTTCCAGCCACATATAAGTTTTTTCCACAACAACATTCTGTGGGCCGTGGCTGTTTCAAGTTTGCAACTGCCGTGAGGAGTAAGTGAGGGAGGGTTTGCAACTTTGCAACTTTGTTGAGCAAGGAAGTCGTGGGAATTATCTCGTTGTTCATTATCAGTGGTCAAGACTCAACAGTGCACAACTCAAGCCTCCATTTGGTAAGCCTTCCATCATGTTTTAGATTTTTGTGGAGGCAACACTTGTTATGTTTTAGAGAACTGGGTTACCTGGATGTTTCTCTTCCACAGTTCTGTTAAACTCGACCTTGCTGGGCTTGCCACGCTCATGTTCATGCTTTTGATGATGGTGGTCTAAATTTTGAAGGGCAAATACCCCAAGCCCTTGCTTTATACAAATGCTAACAAAAATCTCTAGACAATGTCCTTGCTTTGCTCCATTGATTCTGTATAGGTGTGCTGAAATTTAACCCCAACTATTGCTGTTTTTTATAACTTTAAAAGGTCACTACAGAAATGCATTTTCCAGTGAAAAATTTGGGGAAGCTGGCTGTTGAACTGACAAATATCATTATAATTCAAGAGAAATGGAATGTGAATTATAACTATGATCACCAATGTCTTTTGAATATGTTCTATTGGATGCCTTTTTAACACAAAAGCTAATGTTTGAGAAATACATGTTGTCATGTACAACACTGTTCAGTGTTGTGTGGCACTGTGGCATACACTCGTGACTCTACAGAAGCCTTGCCATACACAAACCTTTTTGAACACCTGACCAATTGAAAATTGGGAGCTTTCATACATTTTCTATCTTCTAATTCCACAATGCTGTAGCCTGTTATTTCTACAAAGGATATGGTTGCTGTTTAATATGGATGTGTAGCTGGCAGCCTAACAGCTAACAGCCTAACAGCCTGCTAACAGCCTAACACATCAGCTGAAAATTCTGCTAAATTTCAACTTGTGAAAATGTTGACATTCAGCTGAACTGGAGATTCTGCTAGTTTGCAAATTGCTGGTGCTGTGAAATTGAATTTCAATGTGAAAAT
>LPNX010997687.1:44038-89055 GCA_001517045.1 Pseudotsuga menziesii | reverse complement strand
GTAGGATGAGAGAGTGCATCCTCTTTAAAGGAAATAGATGACAGAGAATGCTAGGATTGCAAAGCTACTGCAGGCCATTCAATCACAATATTAACCACATCAAATTCTCCCATTTGCCTTCAATGTACAACACAACTTCCAACTAACATTAGGAATAGACTTATGTTCAAATAAACCCACCCATTAAAATTGTAAAAAAAGTATACTTGTTAATTTTCTAAGCAAAACCACATGAATGCCACAAAGAAGAATATTATTCTTTAGACATACATTGTAGCAAGTACAGTTCATATAATGATAAATACATCAACCAAGAAGAAATCACAATAAACCCAAAAATGACAACTCCTTATGAGTCTTAGCCAAGTTGCATTCCCACATGTCTGAACTCTGAAGAGATTAAAACCAGGAAAGAATTCCCAAGATTCATAACCCATCCTACAGTGTCTCCCAATCATGATCAGCAACAAACTGACAGGTACATTCCATTCCATACCAAGGCCATAACAAAGAGGTTTATGGAAAGAGATAAGAGAGCCTAAAGTATTGCAAAAAGTGGCTAGATCATGCAGAGGCTTATCGTGCAGAGGCTTAGGTGAAAATTGCTTTGGATTATCAACGGTTTTCAACAAGTACACCTGTTTCCCTGCTGGTTCTCTCTTATTACATGACCAATCTGTCTTCCCGTCGCAGGTATAGCATCCCCGTCGCTATTCTTGGTGTTTGCATTTTTTTTTTTTAAACTTATACAAAGCGTGCATACAGCGACGGCCAGGCGTGGATACAGCGACGGCAAGGCATGGATACAGAGACGGCCAGGCATGGATACAGCGACGGCAAGGTGTGGATACAACGACGGCCAGGCGTGGATACAGAGACGGCCAGGCGTGGATATAGCGACGACTTAGACATCCAACGAAATATAGAACATTGTCGCTCTTGCAACGCAAATTAGGGGTCGTCTCTATTGCGACGAAATTGTTTCCACGGAAAAAAAAAACACTTAGACGTGGCAATATCCATGATTTTCCATGGATATTGCCACATTTTTCCGTGGCAAAATTGATCACTTGTACTAGTGTTATTCCACTCTTGTAATCGTAATAATTAAAAATAAAAAACCAGAACTATTTTACTGTTTCTTTTCCAAACAAAGTTACGGGCCAAAGTATTTGTTTTTCCCATTTTTTTTTTAAACCCTACCATATCCTTTACTTTACCCAACATAACAATCCTGGAGCATTACGACCTCCATTTTTTTTTCCTTAAATAAGTCAAAGGCCCAAAAACCTAATACTTAAATAGAACAAAATTTTAACTATTTCAGTAAGCAAAAGGTATGGCAAGTAAGTACAAATGGCCTTAAGCACTCAGGTGATTTCTCCACGCAAGGACAATATCGAAAGGAAGCTCTGGGGATGAGGCCAAGGCTTACCAAGCTGGCTGAACTCATGCCCTCCCAAGACTAAGCTTAAAACCTTTATTGTTAACAAAGCTTGCCTTTTATGAAGCCTGCATACTATATGTAGTAGTTTATTAGTCAATGCATTTTATCCAAATCGAAATAACCAAACAAAATTACGAAATTATTTAAATGAGGGTTTCATTTTTTTGAACTTACCAGTACTATGCAATAATGGTAAGTTGTAACTTAGACTAGAATTGTAAAAGTTTTGTAAAGATAGAACTGTTAAGAAAACATTTTTTTAAAGATGGTAAATTCAAAACTTGAGAAGTTTTAGACCTAGCAAGGATAATGATCATGGACTTGAAATATTTAAAAAAATAGGTTTACAGTATCTCTTTTTACTAGTAACATGCTAAATTTTAGTTTCCATCTCACTTTTGACGTAGCTATAAAACAAAATATTTATAAACATAGTCCACTAGTAGATTCTTTTGCTGTTGAGATAATCAAACTTAGTGCTAAAAAATAGGAGTTTTTACTTTTCAGTATTATATACTGCAAGTAATTTTTAAGACATTCTTACCTAACCTATTCCTTGATTTTTAGTCTTCATAGAATTATGTTTTTATACCTCAGAACTGGAAGTGAAGAGCTTACCTGTACACACCTGAAAAAGCATCATTTGTCTGCATTAGATTTCTTAAGCTAAGTAAGCCTCGGGCACAACCAAAATCCCCTTTAGTAAACAAGAAAACAACTTTAGCATCTTTCACTTGTTTAAAAAGTAAACAATTGATCTCAACACTTTACTTCTCTAGCTCTTTAACTTTCTAGATCGATCGTTCATTACATTCTTTTGGATACTAATAATAATGAATGTGTCATATATTAGTAAATGATGTTTTGTACTATCTAGTTTCATATTTTCTAAAATGTTAGCTGTTAATAGTTAAATTGATCTCTTTAGGCGATGTTTTAAACATTAATTATCACAAGGAAAATTTTTAATTTTTTACGAATTTTTGTGGTGTTACAAATGAAGTCAAGGCCATGGAAGAGTCTGGCAAACTCAATGAGAATATTAAGGTTTTGATTGAAATCGATCCTCCTTCTTAGGCCCCTTTACATGATTTTGGGAACAATGGGATGGTTGATGAGTTTGCTAATGTTGTTAGAAAACTCTGGGAAGCAATGGTTGTCAAGTATAGGTTTATAAAATTAGGATGTTCACCAGGAGCTTTGTTGGATCAAAATCGGTGGATTTGTTGTCAAAGAATCAGTTACTAGAGAGAGACAAGGTTTGTGTATTTTTTTCCCTATGATTTTGTCTCGTGGATTTCTTTTAGTTTAAAATACATTGAAACTCATTTTTTTGCTCTTCTTAAATAAAGTTTCCATTAAATTTTGAAAGAAGCTAGGAAAAGTGAAAAGAAAAACCATGGCGATATGGCTACCTCATTTGCAATAGGCCTAGACATGACCACAGAGATGAACCTTTAACATCCCAGATATTGACGCTTCAATGCATGAAGATATAATCTCACAGTTATTCAAAAATCTACTTAGGCAATGTTCAACTATCTCGTTTAATTTAGTCCATTTTCAATGAAAGCACTGAAAAATTAGTTTGAATTCTACTTTAGCTCGCTAAATTCTTGACAATTTGTTTCAACAGTAAGAATGTGAGACAAATGTGAAAACCTTGGAATTATGCTACATCAATTTCATCAAAAGAATAAATTTCTGATGCTTTCATTTATATACTTTTATTGCCCTTCCAAATGGGACTAGAATAAGAAGTTTCTGAAAAATATAGTTGTCCAACATCAATAGAGATATAAGAAGATTACAATCAAAATCAATGAGGGTTCACTTCATCAAGGCAGATGAAATTTATTCATACAATAACAAAATCCAATGCATCAACAAATAGGTCAACTCTAATTATGCAGGTAAATTACAGAAGATTAAAAATGAACCCTCAAAAATCCCTACTTTTTAATTAGAATCAAGCATATGCAGAGTGTTTGCAACCATAGTGAGGGCATGAAATTTCAGACCATTCTTCTACTAATAAGAAGCGAGCATCAGCAATCCTATTCCATTTTACATTGAGCTTCCAATGCTTTTCAAGTTTCAGCATTGCAAAATTTCATTAAAACGTTTATGAACTAATTCCAAAAAATAAAAATATAGAGCGTATATTTCATTTCATTTACAAAGAGACGAGATCAAGGACTTGATAAAAATCACCCAAAACGTCAAGACCAGATACAAATATTTCTTCAAGTCTGCAAGAAAAAGGTGCCCATCTAAGTTACCGGAAACACCCTAGCGATCCCTCAGAAACGTCATTCCCCGTTTCAGATATGGAAACAAATGTGATATGGCTTTGAAATGACTGTGATACGCTTCAAATAACAGTGATATAGACTGGCTGCAACTGATACGTTTCAAGCTGATTGTGATATGGATCCCTCGGACTGGGTTACAATTCATCAAAATTGTAATATGTTTCAGTGGGGAAATTCACTCTTTCTAAGTAAAAAAAAATATTTTAATATGATTGAATGTGTTTCTTAAAGATTTAGTCGGTTCTAAAAGGAAACTTAAAGGGGCCCTCCATCCACTATAATAGATACAATACCTATTAAAAATGAGTGACCCTATCTCATAACATCACACTGCAAACGAAGTTGTTCACTGTTCAACCGTCTGCGAAGTATTTTCTCAATCTTTGAGTTTGTTTGCACAGTTTAGCAATCACCGACCAGTCATTTCTGAAGTCGTTGGAGGATGGAGCATTGGAATTTCCACTAAGAAGTGATAGTATTGAGGTATACCCTATTTTCAAGTCAATTTCAGTTCAGAGTAGCATAGTGTGTCGTGTGGGAGAATTCTGTTGTTTCACTATACTGAGTAGCCTTTTTTAGTTTTTAATTTTTTTTGTTAAATGTTGTGATAAATATAAAGGGTTTAAAGTTTCAACTTTTTGTATGATTGGATTAGAGACTTAGACAGTCTGAGGTCATCAGCTATGAATTTGAACATTACATGAAATTGTTTGTTTAATGTTTCTCAGTCCTTAGTTTGTCTTCAGCCCTTTATCTGGATACACCAATTCTTTGGCACAACATAGAGTTAATTAAAAAAAATGTTCCTGTGGTCATTCCTTAATAGGAAAATGATACTTCTGAGATCATTATTTGGACCAATGTTATAGTAAGCGAAATAGTATATACTTCTGAGATTCAGGGCATTAAATAATTGAAAATACTAAAGGCTTGAAGTTCAGTAAAGATATGGAAGAAATAGTAGACACCAAAGATTTAGGGAATTGCAAGAAACAACTAGAATTAGAAATGTTATCATTTAACCAAAAAACGGGAATTGCAAGAAACAACTAGAATTAGAAATGTTATCATTTAACCAAAAAACAGTATTTAGATGGTCCCAAATACCTTCATATACTTGGTTTAATATAACTATGATGACAATGATAATATTAAAATATTTATGATGATAATGATTATGATCCAGTTAAATCTAAATGGTGAATTGTGAATGGTTTCAAGCAGCTGCTGTTGAGCAGGATACTTTTCCCGCCGCTCTTTCTAATACAAATGAAAACATTATGGAGATGGATAAACGGTCCTAAAATGGCATGGCGAATATGTAATATGTAAAAATACTTAAATCAAAGACCGTACCCATTCATCTATCACAAGCCCTTCAGCAAAAATGCGAGGAGAAGTATCCTCTAGAGATTTCTTGCGTGCCTCAAGCACACCCTCGGCTTCTGCCAATTGCTTCCTTAGTTTTTCCAGTTCCTTTACCAAGGTAAAATTTTAAGGTAAGAAACTTAATATAAAATGAATTTCCTGTCCAAACTGTCCATGTTAATGATAATTTTAAACAATTATCCACCTACAAATCTGTGAAAAATGTTTGAAGTATTCTTAAATACATAATTTATTCAAATGTTGCATCCAAATCAACACTTACAGGAGTAGGACGTTGTGGATCCAAATAAACAACTCATAGAATTTTCTCTACTGCCACCAGTTCCTTGTTCTCTTCAAACTTTTTTCATTAAGCACATCAAATTTGAATTCCAGTACTCAGTATTAAGTTCATATCAAATTTCAAGTCATGGTACATATTTTGAAACGATTATTAGTGTAAATAGAATTCCACAACATTAATAACTTTGGGGCTTATTCACAATATTGCAATAACACATTACCAGGTCTGGATCATACTCCACACCGTCTTTAACTTTAAAACTGACAATTTTGAATTTGCCTTTAATTTTTCTGTCCTGTCGTTTCTTAGGCTGATCTAGTGGTTCCACAAACTTAAAGACTGCATTTCCCACATGAAAATAATATTAATCATTAAACTAGTTGACATTTCTACACTAGCCACTTACTGAAAACCACTCAAATGTCTAGGAAAAATCAAAACCGAGTCCATCCCTAATACTTATTATCAAATTTTATTAAAAACTTACGAGTTGCTATAAGTGACACTCCTGGAGTAAGCATACCGATAGGAGGGAGCATAAAGCATATTTTGGGAGAAGTAGTTTGAAACTTAGAAGATTCAACAATATCCATAAAGTCAATAATTGTAGTTCAAGCTGAAAATCAGCTTGCTTCAATTAGAGAAGATCTTATAGTTACAGTGTGTCAATAAGGACTTTATAACAAAGCATAAAAGAAGAGACTGCCTGAAAGAAAAACCAATATAGCTAATATTTACACCAAAATCCAACATCCAACATAACGCAAAATGAGGAATCTATCCCTGAATAAACATTACATGGAACAACCAAGAAACTAGAACACCATTAACTGTCTTTAATGCAATCCATTGATAATTTCAAAATTAGTACTACTATATTACCTTGAATGCCACATTGCAGCAACTTATATTAAGAATCCTTACTGCACTTGAAACTTGTTTACCAGATTCATCTTCAACCACAATTTCAAAGATCATATCATAAGTTTAGAACATAGTTATCCCAAAATCATTGCTTATTGATTATAACAAGCACATAAAATTAAAAATTCATTAAATCATCTTGCAAGTATTGACCTTGATCACATCCCTATGAGACCTATTTTTCCATGATCATCCATTCAGTCTCATACTTCACTGAAACATCCAAGGCTTCAATAGGGCTAACTAAAGCAATCTAGATTCTAGAGAATCAAATTAAAAAAAAATTAGGGATATTTTTTTACTACATCTAGATTTGGAAGCTAAACAATAAACATGCTCAATGTTTGGATGGTTCCTTTTCTTCTACTCTATAGATATCCAAAAACCCTGCCTCAAAACCTAAACCCATGCTCTTGCCTATTTTGTTGTAGGCAAGTGGGTAGATATCACAAGGACAACCTTTGTGGATTTCACATAAGATGTATGGAAGCGTTTTGGTCAGAATAGGAAACAAATACGTATATAGCTTGGAATAATTCACTGGTCTTTCTGGATGCCGATAGTGGAAGTTTTGAGTCATTTTCTCTATACTGTTGGTGTCGACTCTAATCCATGGGCCAAAAGGTCGTGTTGTCACTTTTTATAGCAGTTATATTTCTCTTGCCATATAGCGTGTTGCTTATATAAGGGGAACTGATAGTTTTGAGATAATATGGTAATTTCTCAAAACTTGGCTAGAGTTGAAGCTATTCTCTCAGTAAGTTCCTTGATGGCAATAGGGTTTGTTTTTCTAAAGTTTTATTGCTTGGGGTGGTCAATATGCATCAATAAGTCATGAAATTTTTGCAGGTTTTGTATGGCAGCAATGTTTTTCAACCCAAGCCCTGTTCAGTGAAGAACTTAAAAATATATGTTGCTTTAGAAAGGGATTTCATGGTGTTTGGCAGTTAGATCTGATGTGTTTCTGGCATGTAAGGGTTATGGTAGTAGGAACTGGATGCATTTATAAGAAGCATTCCTAGAAGATGTTTTGGGTTTGGGTTGTTGTTGAGTATAAAGTTTTTTTCATCTCACCTTTGCATTTCAAATGTACGTTTGGAATAAATGGGTAAATCAAGACATAGGTAGGGTTATATGGAGTCTCATTTGTCATATAACCATTTCTTTCTTATGGAAATGGTGTAGTCGAGCGATTTTTCATGAGTCGCATACTTAGTTCAATCTGGAAGAAATTTATGTATTTGAATCAAATTTGGCTATTCTATTTTTTGCCAAGAATGCCATTCCTAGAAGAGACGTAGATAGTCTTCGAGTGAAGGATAAAGAAGATATGGTTACTCCATTTTTCTCATGTCAATAGGGGTCTCTTTTCAAGCCACTTTTTGGATCCTAGAATTAACGACATTGATGTACATGTATCATAATGCTTAATGTAACATCTTTCAATAAAAAATAAAAATAAAAACATTCCCAGAACAGGCCCTATGTCTCAAATCTCATACATTGTAAAAATATTATGATTGATATGTGTGGCAGCATGTTCTGTTTGCAGAGGAAATCAAGTAGACTAACTCATCAACGGTGTTCTTGTTAGTGGGTTTGAAATTTTAGACCCCGGAAGCCCTAAGTGCCAAGATTCACCTTTAAGTGGTGGTAAAAATATATCTAGTCTAAGAAGACTACTTTAGTCCCTATCTTTTTTAGGTAGGTAGTTTTGCATGTCCTGTGTTTCAACTTCACCTGATATAAGGCCTCTGATTTCTCTCATGGATACATACTTGCAGCGTTAGCTTTGTGTCACTAGACTCACTGCGCACTAGATGGTGTGCCTAATCACCACCATTCTTTTCCATCATGTGGTGAAAGTGTCAAAATTTAATCCTGAGCTATACAGACAAGTATATGATTATTTCAGTATAACATCAAAATTTAACAAAAGAGAAGTGAAACTGAAATGCATCCTTCAAGGTATTATGAGTTACTTGCACCTTTTCCCAAGTGTCCCACAATGACATGGAGCATGTAGATTACAGAATCATTGGTGCGAGTGAAGATTTTATAAGGTGCCTATTTATGGTCTTAATATATGTATTTTGATAGACTATGCACTATACCATTCTACTTGTTTTCATCGTTTATATATTTAGCTAAAAATTCAATGCTAAATTTTTACATGTTGGTGTGTTTTACTCCACTCCAGGTACTTGAAAGTGATTGAGGAATTTCACAGAATTGATTTACACGACTTAACTAGAGAATAAAACTTGCATTCTTCATTAGTCTATATAATATGATGGCAATTCATGCAATTGTGCCGTGGGGTTACCCTAATGGACCTCTGGAGTAGAGAATATTTTTCGGTGAATTTAAATGTCATTGGTGGCTATTCTTATTCACTCTTAGCCATTCAAAATGGAGTTTTGTGTAGTAACAAAAGACCGCCTTACAATTTGATAATCATTTTGGGTTAAAAGACAAATGCTTCGAGGTAAAGTTTTATTCTTCCTGCTCCAGTTTTTCTCGAAATTATTTTAAGTTATTTCAGTTTCTGTTTGTTAAGTTGTTTCCTTTTGAAAATGCCACAATTCCTGCCTTCTCCAAGCTTGAATAATTGACGTGGATGTATTTTCCTATGTTGAGGGGTTAGGCAATCGACAATAAGTAATCACAAGCTCTTCAATATGGTCACAGAGACCCATTAAACTACATAGACCTTTACAACATTAGAAAAAAGTGTGGTCTTCTTGACCCAAAATATTATAGTAAATAGGAATATCACCACATTCTGTTTACTTATGTACTCTTCCATCTGTTTATGATTTTATTGAATTTGGTCTGTTTCATGTGATAAGGTATCCTTTTCTCCTTGGACCTTTTTCCCCACTTTAATTTCTCGTCCATGTAGTGCACTAGAATCCATGGTTATGTTAGAATCCGAACCGCCTGAGTTAGTTATCTTTAGCAAGCCATGCATTAGAAGTTTGCTGTTGTCTTTTCCAATCTTTACATCCTTGCTATTTGGAACTGAAGCATCCTTCTTACCCTTAAAATATATTCGATTGATTTGCTTGGATTCTATTTTGACTTTATCCTCCCTAGTGATGACGAAACAACCAAGCTAGTACTATGAAAAAAATGGCACCCATCGTCATCATGTTGGATGTCAACCCAATCAAAGACTCCAAATTTTTCCGTTGGACTTTTTCATTCCACCAAGTGAGAAATATTTTGAGCTCCCCTTGCACTCAGAGGCCTAGAGTATGTCATTTCAGTCAACTTTTCAGGCACAAGTTCTTGGGGAAAACCAGTGGTATTGAGCCATACCAATATGTCAACCATATTTAGTGCATCATCTTGGGATTGTTCACCTCGTTCCAGAGAATCAAGATAGTTTAAACTAGAAGAGATAGGGTGGTTATGTGAATTTTTATTAAACCCAAGATCATATAATCCTGTTGACTTAAGGTTCTTCATATTTACAATGTCAAAATTCTCTTGATATTTGGGGATGCCACCTTTGTCATTCTTGACTCTGGCGTGCAACTCACAGTCTATCATTAGATTATTACTAATGTAAAATTTATTAACACTACCAAAACCAATCAAGGATCCATGAAACATTTTCAAGTTCCACAAGGTTTAAGAAAACCCTTAAGGGGAGATTTTGTAATTAGGAAGAGTCTTAGAAACATTTATGCATTTATATACATCAATTTAAACTGTTACGGAATTGTCTGAATATTTAGTGTATTTTTCGTATTGTGTGTTTTTATTTGGGGGATTAGTGCAGTTAATTATTTCTGTTTTGATTAAATGTTACAAAATTGATTGCTTATTTGGTAGCCTTCAGACTTCTATAAACATATGTTTCATTTTGTAGAATTGGATGATATGGTAGCTTATGATTTGCAGCACTTAGTCTGAAATATTTCACTTTCATGTATTTTTATATTGTCATCGATAGATTGGTTTTTGAATGGAAAGGTTTTCTTACCTTATTTTACTTTTACTTTGCTTGATTTCATATAATGATACTTTTTTCATATAATCAGGCACGCCAAGAGATATTCTGTAAATTCATTGACTTAATTGGTATCACATCCACCACAGAGGTATTCTGTTCTCTCTGGTAACATGAATGGATATGCCAGATAGGGAAAATTGTACATATCTCTTAGGAATTATTTTATCATAAATACTAGTTACTGGTAAGTTGTAATAGTAATAATTATGTAGTTTGTAGATTTCTATCTAGCATACGTCTTCTTATTGTGATATTTTGCACCCATTTATTCAATAGTTTGTTGCAATATCATTGTTTATTTAGTTTGCTACAAATATCAATGTTGACATATTCTGCTGCAAATGTTAATGTTTACTTCTTTGTTTTATTATCTCAGTAGGCATTCCAATTTTGGTTCAAAATACGTGTCTAATTATGATCTTCATTTTATATATAGATTTTAATTCGTCTAGTTGGAACAGATGATAATATGTATACCAATGATGCTATGCAATGGCTAGCTGATACTGACTTGGTTGAAATGATTGTGGACAAGTTGAGTTCACTTGTAAGTATGTTGGATGAGTGTAGCTGGTCTTGGATTCTTAGGTCCTTCCTCCAGAAGGAAACAAGTGTATATGTGTTGGGCACTATATCAGTGGAGTATTCAGTGTCTATATAGATTGATTATAGTGATGTGCATAACAGTCCCATTAACTACTTTCTGGATTCCAATAGAAAATAATTGAATCATTCTTTATTTCTTTTTGGTCATTCAAATCTCATATTCTCTGTTATGTTTGTGATTTAGTTTGTTGTTAATATATCTTTTGGGTTAAGAGAGTCAAGTATGTTCACTAATTCAGTTTGTTGGCTATATTTCAAAGCAATTTTCCCTTGAAATATATACTAATGCTGCAGAAACTCTTTGTACAATAACACGTTAGATCCTTCTGCCCCGGCTTCAAAGTTTTCAAGCCCAAGGTTTGAAGTGCAACACATGCTTTTGTATGTAAAATATGTCATTTTTAAGTCTGTAACTATGTTGATCCAATTCCAGACTTAATAACTTGATAGTCATTATTTTGTATGCTTGAATGATGCAAAATTTGTCTGAATATCATCATTGTCAAGTTATTACAACTTCTTAAAGGGTGCTAGCTTAATGGTAGAGAACCTTCCTAATTATAGGCAGGAGGTTGGTTGTTCGATTCCATCATGCCCTATCATAAATTTGTGACTACAAAAATGACTAAATTCACATATCTATGACTATAAGTAGTTAATTTCCTATATTTTAGTCGTATTTAGCTTAGTCATTAATATGTTATCATCTAGTAGTTTATTTAGTCGTATATTTGATCATTAATTGTTGCAATCACTAACTAAATCAGTGACTAAATCAATGACTAAATCCATGAGTAAATCAATGACTAAATCATTGACTATCAATGACTAAATCAATTACTAATAAGTCAAGCTATTAATGACTAAGTGAAATATGACTAAGTTAGTAAAGCTATAAGATAGTGGAAATTAGCTACTATTAGTCTCCGACTCAAAAATAGTCGTTTATAGCTTGATTTTAGTCATTAATTTCTCATTTTGTACTAGTAATTACATATGTAAGGCATACATTGTGGTCCAATGCCCAACATATAAAATTTTGGACCCACACATAGATGCTATCAACTAATATCATGTATTTTTCCACCTTTCCATGTCCTTATCCTTGCAGAGACACATGCATAGTGTGTCAAACCTTTAAATACCCATCATATCAAACTCATACACACCAAATATTCTATAATCAAGGATGTGTGATGTTTAGATGCCTAAACATTCTTTATGAGCCTAGTGGAAATATGTTATGGCATAATACCTTAAATGTTATCCCTAGACCATGGAAAGGGCACTCAAAACTATCCTTACCGAGTTAATCACTAACATTGTCTTTATCATCCCCATTGACATTGTCATCGACACCGATGCTATAATCATCATCTCCGTCATGATAATGATGGTGATGACGACGATGATGTTGTTTATGATGACGATGATGACTATAGATGACGACGATGCTTATAATGACAATGAAGTTATTAATGATGATCATGAAAATGATTATGATGATGATGATGATGATGATGATGATAAAGATAGTGATGATGATGATTGTCATCGACACCAATGTAGTCAATGTCATCATCACTAACCCCACCATTAAATTTTTAATTTATTTTTTTAATCAAAATTTATATTCAAATTAATATTATTTTAAATTTTAAATATTACTTTTCAATATGTAAATAGTAAATAATACATAAATAATAAAAATAAAAATAATAAAATGTAATACTTAAATAAATATATATAAACAACAAATAAAAAATTTAAAACATAAAAAAAATTATATATCAAACAAAAAACAATTAGCGTGAGCCTCCCATCGGACTTCACTCATTCTAGAAGAGAAACCCAACCCGTGAACATCTAAACCCAACCGATCGATCTCATACTGGGATTATTACGACTATGTAGGGGAGAGGGAGCACGAGCAAATACATTAATTCGAATCTCAGACCGAGCTAGCAATATGGAGCAGGGTCAAACATAGAAATAGAGGAGCCAATGCCTCAAAAATCGATAAGTACTAATCCCTAAATATCTTTGACTCTCTTTGAAGTCATTTTTCCTCATGCCTAAGTTTGTTTTATGGGATGAGAAAACCAACTGGATGATATCAGACTCAGGATTATTGTGGTTGTGTAGGGGAGAGGGAGTTTGAGCAGAGAAACCAACCGAATCTTATATTGAGCTAGCAACACAAACCGGAGTAGAGTAGAGACATAGAAGAGCTATTGCCTCCAAAATAGGTAAGTACCGAGCCTTAATATCTCTGTCTCTATTTGAAGCATTTTTCCTCATGGCTATGTTCTTTTTCAGGATGAGTAACCCAACCGGCCGATCTCAGACTGGGGTTATTGCGACTGTGTAGGGGAGAGGGAGGCTGACCAGAGCAACCCAACGGGATCTTAGATTGAGCTTAAAACACAAAGAAGATCCAAGCAAAGCAATAGGGGAGACAATGCCTCCAAAATTGGTGAGTACTGCGCCCTGAATCTCTCTTTCTCCATTTGAATTCGTTTTATCTCATGGCCAAGCTTCTTTTCTAGATTTATTCATTTGTTTGACTAGACAATGTATTAACCATGCACATCAATTGAAACCCCTCACATCTTTTCCCATTGCTTAATATTTTAAAATTTTTAATTGCTTCTTGGTTTTCGTTGGTTGCAGATTCAAACATCCAACATAAAAGGTTTATAAAATTGTTACAATCCTTTGAATCCCTTCATTAAGATTTTATAGAGCCTCCATATTTTCCTTTCAAAACATTAATTAGATTTTTCTCAAGTTATTGAGCAAGCCCTTACATAATTGAACTGACAGGAAAAATATTTTCATTTCGTTGTATGTCTTTGATTACTTCACATTTATACTCTATTAAGCGATATTTTTGCATGGTTTAATGTGGTGCATTATCAACCTTTGATCTTGATCCAATGGTGAGGGATTGAGAAAATACTTGAATGGATTTTACTGTAGTTAGTACGGTCACTTTAATCTTACTGTTTAGCACTTTGTTAGTGTCAGCACCATTTTTGGTTAGCAGTT
Organism: Pseudotsuga menziesii; assembly: GCA_001517045.1. Lineage (NCBI taxonomy): Eukaryota > Viridiplantae > Streptophyta > Pinopsida > Pinales > Pinaceae > Pseudotsuga > Pseudotsuga menziesii. Next base: position 75,016 of record LPNX010997687.1, on the reverse strand, counting down.
GGAGAGGGGCAAGCATTAGAAGAAATGAGGTACGGTGTGGGAATTTTCATAATATGACCAAATATATGTCAAAAGGTGCTTAAAAAATGATGAAGGGGGATTTTTCTAAAGTTTGAATCATGTTTTAAGATTAATAAATAAGTTTAAATCAAAATCTGCACTTATGCTATCATGTTACATGTTTTAATGGTGTAGATCTGTGGATGGGAAGATCTATGGTTGTCAATAAATCTGATAACCAGAGATGCATGAGAGAATAAATGTAGGTAGCTAGAGGAATGGTGTAAATAGGAGAAAATATATATGATCAAGAAAAAAGGTAATGTAGATCTATAGCTGAAATTGATTCTGTAGGTGGAACTAGCGCATAAGAGTAAACTTTTCCAATCAGTGGAATAGCGTACACACTACACAGATCAACGACGAAGGTCAAAAGGTGAAAGTGATCTACAGTCCATAAATATTCCGCTGGGTGAACATGCATGGGAAAATTTAAGTTGGAAATCAGCAAAAAGGTGTATAGCCCGCACAGATCAATGATGAAGATCAATGCTTGAATAAGATCAACGGTTGTGGATCATTTTGCCGATAGAAGTTGTGCAGATTAATGAGATGTTGAAATTGACAGAATGTGTTAGATCTGCATGATCAAAGGTGGATATTCAATGATGGTGAGATCTATGGTTGAGAGATATTCCTCTACTGCAATATGCACGGATAGAATTCTAATGAGCCCCAACGGAATTGGTTAAAGGGTCAAATAATTAAAGGATGAGGTTGATGCTGATTAAGATCTATGATGGAGATCAACTCCGCTGGAGAAAGGTGCATGTTTTTTGTACCATTGGAGCTGAGAGGAATATGTAAAGGTCAGAATTGATCAATGATTCAGATTTATGGAGAATGAGATCAAGTGTTATTCACCAATCCATTGATGAAGGAAACAGGTCATTTATATTCTGGATGGATGATAGTAAATCAAGGGTAGGATCTACGATGGTTAACATAGGGATGATGGATCTACGATTATGGATGGATCTGTTGCTGAGAATTACAGGGAGGTTAAAAATAAATAGGACAACGAAATTAGATATGTGAAGCTAAACAATGATCGAGATCGACGACTTAAGATAAAAGAGACCAGATCTACAGACATAGGAAGATTCACCTAGGTAGGTTGCATGAATAATAATAGAGGATTCCATAGCATAAAATACTATAAAAGGAAAAGCACGTGGATGGGGACTATTTGTCTTTTGTGCACCGAAAGAACAAAGTTCAGTTTGCATGGAAAAAACCAACTTAGACATATTCTCATCCACCCGTTAGCTCACCAAGTAGCCCACTTTTTACGTACCAAAGAGTACTTCAAAATGGATAGTGGAGGGGAAATATAGGCTCAAGATCAAGAATACTAGAAAATTGAAGAAGTTTTTGAGAGCATGGATAGTGAAGTTTTTGATACCTTGTTATCTTTTGGCTTGGTTAACCAGTTAAAATATAAATTAAAAACCTTTAAAGACCAGGGTACAGACCTAGAATTAGAGGAAATTTCAACTCAAAGTGGGCCTCCTAAGAAAAATAATAAAATAATAGGTAAAATAATAAAATAATATTTATTAATTTTGGAGGAAGAAAAGAAAAAAAAACTACATTTTTTGTTCGTATTTTTGACATATCTCTCTATGATTTTACTCAAATTTCGATCGAGAGAGCTCGTTGGATGTGAAATAAAATTCCACATCCAACGAGTACCCACTCGGCATACTTTTGATATATCTCTCTACCCCAAAAACAAGAAATACCTAAAAAAATGTGATGATGACATCATCATCACGTTTTTTCAGATATTTCTTGTTTTTTGGGTAGTGGGGTTCGTCAAAATTATAACGAGTGGGTACTTTTTGGATGCGGAATTTAATTTCACATCAAATGAGCTCTCCTGATCAAAATTTGAGTAAAAAAACAGGGACATATGTCGAAAATACGAACAAAAAAAGTAGTTTTTTTATGATACCTATCTTCAAATTTATATTAAAAATTGTTTAAGACCTATATGGTATTTCAAATTGAAATCAATTTCATTGGCTAATACATGATGACATGGAATTTGAATTAGTGTTAACAGGCCCATTTTGAGTTGAAATTTCCTCTAATGATGGCATCTGTAAGTCCTATCTTCATTTTTCTTCCCTGAACAAACCCTAGGTTTTCCATACTTTGTTGAGTGGTGTGATTCAAATTATTCCTCTTACGAAAGGGTCATTATGGACTCAACTAAGTCTAAAATATTATGTCCTGTTAATTCTCTAGTTTTGCGTGATTCATTTGCAGTTCCCGCCTCGTTTATCCTGTACCAAGAAGATTTTAACTAAGAAAACCTAATTCAGTCTTTCTGTGAATCATCCCTAGAGTTAAAACAATCCCTTTTCAATACTTTCTTTAGGTCAAGTGTCTCTCTAAAAAACCAAGCCTTCCCTAATTTATTTAATGAAGAGACTAAACTAGTCATTTCATTGATGAATCAGTTTTTAGATTTGGATACAAATAAGTATGTCACTGATCCGTTAATGAGTCTTATGTTCAAAGTTAGCACCAGTCAAGCTGAGCCCCAGTCATCCCAGTCAGTTTGCCTTAAATTTGATGAATTCCTAGCTGAGAATATTCACTCTCAGCCGGCGAATTTCCATAGTACAAAGCATTTCATATTCCAATCACATTTAGTAAGGATGTTTTTGTTCTTCAATGAAGAAAATTTGCATCTAGCAGAGAGGGTTTTGACAGATGATATCAATAGGAGTTTATTTAAATACACGGAACTTTTTAATGGCTAAACTTTATAAGTTATTTTTCCATAACAAGTTACCTAGAGTGTTTCCAGTCATGAAGGAGTCTTTGCAATTTTCACCAGATAAAAGGATTGGTGATTGGTTTTTATTTGAATAACACACAATCATAAGGGTATATGGATTCAATCATAAACCATATATCCTCCCTGTATTTCTCACTCCAAGGATTTTTGCACTAGAATTGATCATAAATAAGCTTATTGTTGAAAATGAACATTTTATAAGTTTTAGAAAAGATTCAGAGATTAAGTTTCCTTGGGTGGTTGGACCATTTATCATCAAAAGAAAAGTTGCATTTTTTGTAGTAGAAATCTTTCTTAAGGAGATGGGGTTTCAGATAGATACTGCAATAAATTATGACCCCCATCACATCATTTCTATAAGAAAGCAAGTAAACAAGAATACACCTTTTGAACATGAAGAGGTTGAAGGTTTAGCTGAAAGTTAAAACTGGTCAGATTATCCCTTACTGATGCACAATGAAGAAGATATGCAACAAGGTTCTACATGCCCATTGCAAGATATTAGTGTTACACATATAGATTCATTGGCTATTGTCCCAACAGCAGAGGTAATCACCCCAATTTCTAGTCATTCTGAAATGACTAATAAAAGAACCTTTTTTGATGCTATGGAAACAGAGCAGGAAGACAAATCAACAACATCAAAGAAGCAAAATACTGAAGTAGAGGGAGAGATGATAAAGGTAACAAGAAAGAAGAATAAAATGAAGGTGAAAGTCCCAACATTTGAGATAAAGGGGAATTCTTTTTTAGAGGCTCCTGAGGGGTCTACAGACCAATTCAAGACTAGAGATGATAAATACAGAGACAACAAAGAAACATCAATGGATGAATCATTAAAGTTGTATGCTGAGGTAAGGAAAATCTCAAGTAAATATGCCTCTCTAGTCACTATTAGGGATCATGTTCAAAATACTTTGAACTTAGCAGTGGCTACTAAGAACAAAGTGGAAGAAATGAGAATGAATTCGGAAAATATCCCTATGCTAGACATGATTCATCTACATAAGCAAACTGGATAAGTTATATATAGTGATTTTCTTAAAGAAACCCTGAAGGTATCCAGGTTACAATCCACTAAGTCTAAAATTGAAAAATCAATTGAGACAGGAGAGGGTGGAAAATAAAGCATACCTGTAGCAAATAAAAAATCTCCAGGGAGATTTATTGACTGCTGACAGTGAGACAAATAAAGGAGAAGAAACCCAGAAGTTGCTTAATGAAAAAGAGAATACAATTCAATTGTTAAAAAAGAATTTGATTCTTGTAAATTGGCTTATACAAGCTTTAAAATTAACAAAATTAGAGAAAGAGAAAGAAATGCTCAATGATGAATTGATCAATTGCAAAGGAAAACTTTTGAAGTTTGTAGAGGAGAAAATGGAATGGGAGAAAGAAAAAGTGCTCTTGACTGAGAATGTGAAATCCCTCAAGAAAAAGAAAGGTGAGTTGGAGAAGGAAGTTGAAAAAAAGGGAAATAACCTGAGGTCTAGATCATTGCACCTGCTGCACAAAAAAATGGGGAATCCATTGTGCAGGAAATGTCCTAGGTTAGATTGAGAGATATAGAGATTGTTGGCTCAAAGAATCGGAATAAAAACTTGGAAAATGCATATTTGAAGAAATAATAGGAAAGATAGGCTATGGAGAATAAATGTAATGACCTCCTAGAAAATAATGATAAACTAATGAAGAAGTTGTCTAGAAAACTTCCTATGCAAGGAGCTAAGCATATCATCTGGGATATGATTATAGCAGAAGAAGGAAAACTTAGACCATATCACAATTATATTATGGACAAAGAAATTGTTATACATGCTGCTAGACAAAGTTATACAATGGTGAACGAAGCTTTGAACAAAAATCCCATGGACACAATTAGTTTCTTGAATGGCCTATCAGAGGAAACATCAACAAAATTTCAGTCGTTAATTGGGAAATAAAGGTTGTTGGCAAGCATCAACATATTGACACTGTATATGCCAAAATAGACATCATGAAACATCAAGTCAAGATGTTCATTGAATTATTCACGCCAATGTTTAAGAAGGGTTTACCTTTCTTCTGGGAAAAAAGTGGTAAACTATTTTCTCATGTAGAGTATCATGCCCAATTGGTAAGGTGCATATTGGATCATAAGAAGTTTGAAGACATGCAACAATCTATGTCTGGGAAAACAATAGTGGATAAATTCTTAGAATATTTTGAGATATTAAACACTTTTAGAGCCACTTACATGTAGCTGCCAGAAATCTCTTACATGGATCATGTGGAATTAAGGGTGCTGAAAAAGGAAATGGCCAGCTTGGAGTTGCCAACTGTTGATCAATGGAAGATAGTTGAAAAATTTGAAAAAACTAAGTACAGGTTGTGCTGATGAAGACTTGTTGAAGACCATAGAAGATTAGTTGGTTAACAGTTTATAGTTTATTTCTTGAGCAATTATTAGTTAAAGATCCTAATGATAGACGTAAAAAGACAGTTATTTGCCTATTTTTAGTATAGAGTTAGTTATCATCTCATGGAGCATGATTTTGTATTTAAGCAAGTTTTTACATTGTAACAAGGGTTGGAACCCGCGAGAGATATTGTATTGTAATGTAGATCCAAATATTAATAAAATTTCAGAGCCAAGCAGGTCTTTTGACAGAATCTCCCGTGTGATTATCTTTCAGTCCGTACTTTCTTTCCTTATATGTGTATGTGTTTCCTGTTAAACTTCCATTATGCTATCTTTTTCATGCTTAAATGAGTTTATAATGGTTCGGAATTCATATTCATATGCTCTGTTCTATTTCTTTTAAGAATTCACAAAACTTTTATTCTAAAGTTAATAGTGGATTCTTCCTTGATAGATGTCCACATTAATGGATTGTTTCTAAAATTCTTCTATATCACCAGACGTCAAGCTTTTTTATTGTGAAGAAGTAGCTACCTTGTCTCTGTTGAAATTCCTTTGCAATAGTACTGTAAATCTTTATTGTACCACATGACTCCATGCCTAATGAGCACTTGTTTCAACCACAATCAATATCAAATTTTGTTTCTTGTTAAATAGATCTGGCCCGTGAGATAAATACTGAGAGATCCCTCTCTGGAGAGAAATAATTCAGGTTTCTTTCCTAAAGCTTGGTTCTATGGTTACCTTGGGGTTATATTTTCACAACCGGGGGTACATTCTAAGTATTAACAATTAGTTCTATTTATAGGGGCTTGAGGTAGAATGGAGGCCATGCCCCTTGCATTTCTATTATGGTTCTAAAATCTTGGTTTGTTTGTTTAATCTTGGACCTTCTCTTGGCATTGAGAAATATTACTACCAATGTAAGTGAGGTATGAGATCCAATATAGGCGATGTATTATCTCTAATCATCCAAATATATCAAAATATTCAATGATCTAATATGATTTTCTCACTTCAACCAGTGATCGTCCATCAGTGCAGATCCAAATCCTTCATATTCTTTATTTCAACAATTCCAGCTTACAATGATAACAGACTATATGTTACAGACTCAGATATGCAGATCACCTTCAGACTGCGAAGGTCGTCACTGTGGACACATATACTTCTTAATCAAAGCTTTTGATGCGATCTTTTAGCTCAGGGCTAAGTCGCAGAGCATACGCTTTGTTACAGATGCAAACTTCAGACACTTCAGAACTTTCTGATGCAGTGTTTTAGCTGAATGCCAACCTGCAGAGCATACTTGTCTGATTACAGATTAATTTACTAGAGTTTATGATGCGTTCTTATAGCGCAAGGCCAAGATGCAGAGCATAATCCTCATACAGACGCAAGACTCAAGTGCAGAGCGGACTACTTGCTCAATACACAGACTCAACTTGCAGATTCTAAACTTGCAGAGCGGACTACTTGCTCAATGCAAACTTCTATCTCACCAAATGAGGATCGAAGCCTTTATTTATATAAATCCTAACCGGTGACCCGGTGGGCTATGACTGACAGTTACAGGTCAGTTGGTAGATCTGGTAATAATACTGACACCTATGGGTCAAAACCGAATCATTCGGGGCGACAAGTGGGGACTACCATTTGTCATTATCTCGTCCCTTAACTAGCCAGTGGCATTACGGGGACCCGAAATCTTCTTTTCTGACAAACTGACTCCAAAACTTTACAAGGTGGAGCTAAAGATGGCCCACGACAGCAAGAATCCTAACTATTACACGGTGGAACTTTAATCCGGCCCACGACGGAAACAATGTAGGGCAGAGCTGGCCTACTCAGCCTTTAGATATGGCCCACCACTACTTCCACTTAGTCATAGCCATCACAACCTTGGAAACAGGCGCATTCTCTGTAGCCATCAATATCAAGTCTGCCACATGTACATCCGAGAATTCCATCCTCATCTGAATCATAGTAAAATTGGGAATCTTCCATGTAAGGTGGCTGTTCAACAAACTCTGGTGGATTATAGAGCTGATCTCCGAAACAACGTTCTATGTCGGAGCCATGAAATAAGGGATTTGATTCATACAAATATTCACTTCTAAAATGAGATTCAACTCGGTAGTTTAGTGGCGTCTGCCGAGTTATAATTTTAGAGTGCTTATCTTTACCCTTTTCATCTTTCATGATAAACTTTTGAGTTATATATATTTCATGGTCAAGAGGTTTATAGGATCCTCCTTCATGAATGAGCAGGAATTTGAACCACTGATGGTTCTGATCTGCTACTTGCATATCTGCTTCCATATGTGCTATAAATTTAGCACGTCTATTTTCCCAGTCTATTCTTGGACAGAAGCGATCCAGCAATATCTCAGTCCAACCGGTCCAGGCCTTGTTTCTCAAGTTTGAAGGATCAACACATATGACTATCTTTCCTTGTTCTCTGCAAAATTGTAGGATGAGGCTGTAGGTTTGCCAGGATAGTATTCCTTCGCTAATATCAACATACCAGACTTCGCCTTATTTTTCTGGATTGCAGTCGATCCAGACATATTTATCCTTGATGAGCTTCTCCCTGGCATTCTGAAAGCTAAGGAAAGCACCTTTTTCCCACCTCTCCAAAATATTCAACTTTAAGGGAGAAGATTGAATTCGCTGAATAGTGCAGAGTTCGAGAAACCTTTCGGCTTCATCTCTTGGGGTCTGTTCAAGTAGCTTAACCCTTACCTTTTCTGGTAAAACATATTCCCATGGATAAAGGTATAGTCCGCCTTGGGGTGTAGGGACTACGGAAGTTGCTCGTTGGTTAGCTGGGGCTTTGCTGTTGCCTGTTCTGGAGCTAGAACTGGAATCTCTTGACGAAAACATATTTAAAGCAGGAGGCTGCTATTGACATGATTCTCTGGTCAACATATCAGCCAAACAGTTAAGATATCCAAGCTTATAAACAATCTCATAATCAAAATTACTAAGCCATAAAAACCATTTTAATATCCTACTGTTGTTTTCTGCCATTAAACTTTCATTCTTCAGAATACCAGGCATGATCTTAAGGCCTGTTCTAATAATAAACTTTACAGGTTTTAAGAACAGACGAAAATGTTGAACTGTCTTCTTGACAGCCAAAATCTCCTTGTGGCTGGATGGATAATTCAGTTCCGCTGCTTTAAAGGATCCAGATCCGTAACCACAGATGTGCTCTCTGCCATTTATAGCTTCAAGTAATACTCCTCCCCATGTTTGAGAGGAGGCATTTGTTTCAATTATCAAGCTTCCAGTTCCAGTCGGCAGGGACAAAGGAGGCAGGTCCAGAACTTTTCTTTTTATCTTCTGGACTGCTTCAGACATAGATGCTAACCATTTGGGCAGATTCTTCTTCAACCTTTGCTGCAAAATATAAATGTCAGCTGCTTGACCTTTATAAAAAGGTCTGATATAGTTCAGAGATCCAAGGAATCTCTGCAACTGAGTTTTGTCCAATATTTCATTAGGAAAATGACTAAAACATTGCAGAACATGTTCTTGGAGAATAACTTGGCCCTTTTGGATTTTGAATCCAAGAAACTCAATTTCTGTTTTTCTTATTTCCGTCTTTGGCTCGGACAGAACCAACCCATGTTTGAAGACTAACTCATAAAACTTCTGCAAGTGCTTCTGGTGTTCTTGCAGGATCTTAGAACAAATGAGTATGTCGTCAATGAAAACTAATGCCCAACTGAAATCACGGAAAATGTCCTCCATTCGTTTCTGAAATTCAGAGGGTGCATTATTGATCCCAAAAGGCAGCGCTTTCCATTGATATTGGCCATAAGGTACTATAAATGCTGTCTTAAAACGATCTTCAGGTATTATGCCAATTTGATAAAATCATGATTTAAGATCAAATTTACTAAAGATCGTGCAACCTGTAATTCTTTGCAACAGGCTGGCTTTATCTGGTAAAGGATACCTTACCTTCTATAAAGCTGCGTTGAGCGGCTTATAGTTTACAACCAATCTAGGTTTTCCTTTTTTCTGCTTAGAGTGTTTGTTGACCACAAATGCCCTGCATGCCCAAGGGCTCTTTGAAGGTTCTATTAAGCCTTTCGCTAACAGTTCTTTTACCTCTGAGTCACAGAACTGTCTTTCTGTAGGCGACATTAGTGCCGTAGAGGCTTTCATAGGTTTTATGCGTTGGAGAGGATCATATGGGAGAGAAACAAAATACTTCTCCCTAGTCCAGAATGCATTAGGACTATCTGAGCAACAATCCTTTCTTAACTTCTTAGAAATATCTTTCAATGTCTTTTCTCCATGAACATCTGAGAAGACCTTACTACGCTCCATTTTCATAAGCTGAGCTCTGTTAGGAATATGGACAGGCTTTGGCTCGACTATTTTGCATTTAGGGATAGACCTGAAAGATATAGGTAAAGAAATATACCGTCCGTTCAAGACACAGGTAAAGATCATTTTTTTATGGTCGACAGAGTAAGGGCTTACTCTATGAAGAAACTTTGCTCCTAGGACACAGTCTTCGCTTAGGTCATCCATTCTATAAACTGTTAGTTTATCTGGTATGCCATCGAAATTTACAGGGAATAGTTCAGCTTTAGCTTGGAGGGGAACTGGGGTTCCATTTATTGCTGTTCCACCATCAGTAGTGTTTTTCCAATAAAAGGATGGTAAAGTAGGACCTCTAGCCAAGTTAACTTGGCATCCCGAATCTATCATACAACTGAGAAAACAAGGTTTATACTCACAAGGATGGAACTGTACAGGAATATACACTTTAGGACCTGAAAGCATAGAAAGGCTAGGGTTAGGCGGAAGTTCAGGAGATTCTTCTTTGGTGCTTTCAGAACTCATAGCACTTCCATAGTGCTTGCTTAAATCTTCATCTGAAGATTGATCACGTTCTATCTATATTATTTTTATTGCATTCTTTAGATCTTCAATTTCAACACAGAGTTGCTTCAGCTGCTGCTGCTTTTCTCTTATTTGTAACCTGAGCATAGTTTCTCTATCCAGACGAAACATTTGCCTTTTTGAATGTCCTTCAGGATAGTTATGGTATAATTCAGCAGGACTGTAAGATAGTGAGGTTACATATTCGACTTTCTCCTTTCCTTTTGAGTGCTCAAGCTGTCTGAGCAATTGTTTCTTAGCTTCTCGGAGATTTTCTCTTTTCTGGTACTGATAGGGCTCAATATCAGAAAGCTGGAAATCTATAGCAGCAATCTATTTTTCAATCTCTTGATGCTGTGACAGAGAGAACATATTAAGAGCAAAATGGAAATCAGGGACTTCATACCCCCTCAAATTTGATTCGGACTCAGAGTCAGAAGAGGAGGAAGGAGAAAATTTGTTCAAGGCAGGTTGAAGATCAGGATCTGATTCGCTGGAAGAATCAGAGTCGTCAGAAGGAAGAAAGATAACTTCTCCAAAGGGTGATTCATCATGTTCGGGCTGATCCCACCAGCTGGGATCCAGATTATCACAGAAAGCGGCTAACTTGGGTTTATACTTCTTCTTGGGACACTTATTTGCCCAATGGCCAGGTTTACCACAAAGAAAACAGGCTTTACTATCCGCTTGATAGGGGCGGCGTTTGATGAACTTTCGAGTAGCCGTTTTAGGAAAAGTCTTGTGGTGTTTAGGTTTATGCTTTCTGTTATACTGTAAGGGTTTATCTGGGTAGTGATATCGAGGAGCACTAGAATAAAACCCTTTTGACTTTTTCTTACTATGGCATTTACATGAAGATTGTAAATGACCTCGGTTGTGAGCACCACAACCCCAATCAGGCATCTGCGCAACGTTCTTGTAGAAGGACGGAGTGAACATATCCTGATGCCTTTTAAAATCTTTGGAGACTCGTTTTGCCAAGCAATGTTCTTGCCATGTCTCAAGAATATGGTGATGAAGCTGAGCTATAGAAAGATCTCTATAATTAATGTTTTTCTCTTTCAAGTATTGTTCTACAGCATCAGGAACATGACCGGGAAAGCTCCGCAAGTAATGCTTTAAATAGGCTGGATCAGTAGCTTTACCTGACTAAATGAGTAATTTTTGCATGTAGCAGAAATAAGCTTCGGGTTGTGAGAGATTACAGAGCCGAGCTGACATACATAGTGAAGCTAAATGTTCTGTATCATCTAGTTGATCTTCACCATGAAACTGTTTTCCAAGAGCCTTTAAAATATGTTGGTCAGCATCATTTGCTAACAACATCTCATTTCTTGCCTCAGCAGGGAGGAAACACCACCAGTCAGATGCAAGACCAGAGAGTCCGGCAACGATGAGGCTCCCTAAATATTGGCCAGTCAAAGAAGAATTCTTTGTCCTCTGTGCAATTGTCTAATGAAATAATAAAGTAATTGCAGTCTTTATTTCTTCTCTTGTTTGGCATTGGATGTTCAGGACTGGATGTTCTGGCATCTGAGATATAATGTTACTAACCGAATTAATGCCAAAACTTGTGTTAAACTGCGGAGCAGTTAATGCAGAAGGCATAGAGGTATCATTCATAGCTGAGGGCTGGGGAAAGTCAGATGCTTCAGTTTTAATTTGATGTGCTGACATCATTTGAAGATATTTGGGCTCGAGTGCAGGTTCGCAGGATTTAAAGAATCCTATCCAGTCTTGGACTTCTTCTAAGTCCGCTTCATTTTGACCAAAATCAAATTCTGGCCTATCATCTTCTGTTTCTGCGCTGAACATTCCGAAAGAAAAACTTCTTTCCAACTTAGGTTCGGCAGACTTCTTCTCATATCCTTTAGTGGCTAGTGCAAAAGCCATAGGACTTACCTTGGGAACTCGGATTTTAAGATTATTCATCTAAACTATGAGTTCTTCAATTCTCTCCAACCTTTTTTCTATTTTGACTGCGGCTTGAGAGACAGCAGTCTTAATTTCCTCCGAATCAGATAACAGATGGTTGAGATGTTCTATCTTCGTTTCTAGGAGGGAGACCTTATCTTTTTCATCAAGTATAGCGCCTTTGATTTGCAACAAATATAGAGCCATGTCATCTAGATTTTGAGCTGTAAGTTTATGTTGCAGATTTCCCCAATTTGCAAGTTTAATTTCATCTGAGGTAGACTCATCTACTCCAGTGGATTTATGAGGGAGAAATTCTTTTTTCGTATTCCCATGAGAAGAGTATTGTTTGAAAGGTACATCAGGAAAATTTCTTCCTGGATGGAAGGAATTTCTTCCTTGAATAGTTGCTTCTATGGCATTATTCTGTCTAGGGAGAGAAAACATTCCTAGACTTGGTCTCTGTTTTTTGTGTTGTATTTTTTGGAGAGTCTTCCTACAGGCTGGATAGTTTTGGTGCTGTCCTCTGTGTTCATTGTCATTTAAACCTGTGAAAGAGGTAGTCTCAGGAAGAGAAACAGAGGGAGTTCTTTGGATGGTTCTTCTATCTTCAGACTGAACAGAAGAAATAGAGGAGGTACGTGGAAGGAGAGAGAATGTAGGGGTAGGTGTAGAATCTGGTTCAATGTATCTGAAAGAACTAGTTTGTTTGTTGAATTTGAGAGGCCGAGTAGTTAAGGCACTTTGTGCGGCATCTATATTTCTGAGCTCATTGTATCTTATCTCCGAATTCTGGGGGTACTTAATTCCAGTCCAGTCAAAGGTAACTGACTGTGCTTGTTTAGATTTGTCTTGTTCCACCACGCTCAGCAGGTGTGAACTCTGATGAACATGAGAACGGAGAGGAGGAATGGTATCATTACCAAACCGGACACAGACTAAACTCTTAAGCTGAATGATTTTGGACCCAGTCATCATGGAAAAGCCCTGCGGTAAAATATAAGCCTTAAGCAAATTATAGATGTGCGGATCGAGAAATTATGATGATTTGGTACTGATTTGAATCTTCCCAATACTATAACCTGACATTTCTTTGGTGGGTGCATGATATATTAAGATTCCTCTATCCTCGAGGGATCTTATCAAATTCCTCGTTATTGTCTAGCCCTTACAACTTCAAGTTTAATCTTATCGATCTTCAACTGGATGCTAATCTCGTGAATCCTTTTGTTCCACCGAATCTGCGATTCAAGCAATAAAATTATTTTCAAATATGAGAACCGAATCAGTATGGAGATATAAAACTTGAAATAAACTTTTAACTAAACACCACTAAAAGTGAAATGAAAATAAAATTTTGAGTTGTGATGAACTCATGACAGTCCATTATGCATAAAAGTAACTCCAATGCAGGCGTTAGAGAAGCGATCTTTGTTGGGATAACGTTACAGACTTATGACTTGGTAAGATCAACCCAAAAAGTTTGGCACCATATTTGGATTAATGGAATGATCCATAGATATATCCAAACATTATTTTTGTGATTTTATTTGATAGAAGCTCTTAATCTGTTCATATTAGTGAAGATTCAAAAACATTATTTACTACAAATATCTACTGCAACAATCTATTCCTTCAATAAAATATGGTGTAGCTTCTTTATGAAGAGTTATATGACAACGTGGCTATGATCTTGGAGAATGTCGTGATATGGTAGTGACGAGTCGCATTTTGCAGGAAACAAAAACCAGTAAAATGAGAGTGAAGCATAACAACGAATCTCTACAATTTGGTAATAAACGTCTGTATTTTAGTCTCCATTAAAAACACAATAATCTCATCTTTTACTAGTGATCTGGAAGGGCCATCCTTAACAAACATGTACGATGACTTCGTTGTTAGTCCGTTGGATGAACCGAACGTATATGTTTTTTGAAGCTCAGGCATGTGGAAGCATGATTACACCAAGCCTTCTTGTTGTATAAATGTAATAGTATGAAAGCTCGAGCATATATTGCATTGTTCAAATTCCTTCTTCGTTAATCTCAGTTGGCGTGCATGCTTTAAAGTTCTTGGATATGATAATCTATCACTGTCATAGAATGATCTTGCCGGTGCTGGTGAAAGACTCTTCTTCCTTATATAATGCATCACCTTCCTGGAATCACGTATTAATATTAATGGTCAAATGCTTTGATGCATAAAGTTATCTTTCACATAATGTTTGGCACTGAAATTCTCTCTCTGTTTTACGTGGAAATTAAAGTTATCTTTCACAAAATGTTTGGCACTGAAATTCTATCTCTCTTTTACGTGGAAATTCCCTGGGTAGTATGTTTTTAAGTGGAAATTCTTTGGATAGTATGTAGACATGTGATGGGTTACAGAGTGATATATTTTGATATATTTTTTTGAATGCTTGTTATTTTTATTTATATAGTAATGTATAACCACTTTCATCTCGATATCTGATATTTTCTATTTACAATTTACAACACTTAACCACTTGAACTAGCCCATAAATCTTAATATTAATTAATATTTATTAAACACAATATATCACTTTGAAAGAAACAAATATAACAATGCAACCTATAAAAATTTAAATAATATACAATATACGGAAGTTTTATTTATTATTATTATTAAATTATATTATATGGATAACAAACTTTGAATAATATTAAATAACAAAATAAATTAAATTATTATTTACAGTGGCTTAAAAAAATAAAACATTAAAAATAATTTTAAATATACACAACAATAAATTCTCTCTCACACATACATATATATATACAATTTTTTTATATTATTATTATTTATAATAGCTACAAATTTTTTTGTTTTTCTTCATGGGATAAATTATATTCATTAAACTCAAGAAAAATTATGCAATCAATCATCACGCAAAAGGATCCAATTGACACAAACTGTCTGAATTGCCAAATCATAATCTCATAAAAGTTGAGCTAGGGAATCGATAAAAAGGAAGAGTAAAACACATGCCATCAAACTAGGCAATGAAACCAAACAAAACAAATGAGTATAAACCAAAAACACTATATTTACAAAAATAAGAATGAGAGACGGTCCTACAATTTTGATAAAAATTAAGGGAGTTGTTGGGGTGGAAACAAGTCATCAATTATAAAAGCCCAAGTTTCAGATAAGCACTTCTAATTGTGATAGCAAAATTGTTAAATTTCAAAGGTTTTGATAAAGCTCAGGCCTATATCCATTTGCAAATATTTTGAACATTTTGAATCCCTAAATGTGCAACTTAATTGTCCCAATGAAAAGAATCTTTATAATTTTATATGGTCTAAGCTATCACTAGTAAAAAATGAGAAATAAGTGACGAGGAGACCAAAAAATTTGGTCTCCATGATTTTTTTAAAGGGATAAATGACCAAAATTGAGAAATTTTAAGTGAGCTCACTAAAATTAACCAAGATAAATGACCAATTTGGTCATGGGATAAGAACTAAACTAAAAATGACCAAGTTGGTCACGGGATCATATTTAAACTAAAAATGACCACATAACAATTGATCATTTATTTCGTCATTTTTAGTTGTGCCAATCTAACAATAGAAAACTACAATTTTGACATGAGCTCCCTTTCGGAATTGTCATGTCGTGAATTTGATGTTATTATGTTTGGATTGTCATGCTGGCCACGTTCATATTTTGTTTGAGCAAAACCATTATCATTTGACCCTCTTCGTAGTTTGTTAAAGTTTCGACAAGTTCATGTATTTTGCATCTTCATGTTAGCTTAAATTGTCAATTTAACTAATTATCCATATGAATCCATTCATTATGATTATTCTCGCACCTAACTTTGGAAAGATATAGAGTTCCTCTTGAGTTTTGAAATACCTTATTAATTAAATCAAACAAAAACTTCAAGCTGAGAATGTAATGTGCACAATATAGAATTGTTTCATTGTCAACACACTTAAAAATTGTTTAAAAACATTAAGGTGGGATTGTAATGTGCTAATTAATTATAACCATAAGGCCCATGCTATAATGTCACTACTAAAAATTTAATTTATGGTTCCAACATATGAAGATATGGGGGTTGATATTAAATTTTAACTTTTTCAATTGAATATGAATAACTAGTTGCAATCATAGTTAGTCAGTTAGGCCTCTGTTTTGATGTGACAATTGAAATTTTTTTATATATAATTTATTAGTTGTTACATCTCTTCATTAGAAATCTCAAGCATTATCAAGGTTATTTTTTTCCATTTTTATTTTATACATCGTTCCAGTCAATGAGATGGTGCAAAAGTGGTGGCTGTACATCATTCCACTATATGAAATGTTGCAAAATTGGTAGATTCCATGTAATCCCTAAGGTTTCCTATGTAATAGGGACCATGTAGGTTTCCATGTAATGGTGAAGGTGTACATCAATTTTTATTATTATTGTTTAATCATTTATTTTTAATTATTGATAATATTTTCCAAACCACCTATCTCAAAAGGGAAAACAAAAGGAGGGAAATCAATAATCCATAAAAAACCATAAAATGTAATCAAAGTTTGAAAATTTAACATAATTTATCATGTTATGTTTAGTCTAGTTACGTTCTTTTGCTCACGAAGGTTCAAATATTTTGGTCTTAAATTAGTGCATTTTGAGCCATATTTGGTATATTTTTCCATCCATCCAATTTTTAGAGGTGTTTCGGAGTGAAGGTTGATCCAATGCGATGAAGGTTAAAACCTATAAGGTATTGGGGTAATGTGCACAAGGACATCACTCTATCAAAGGGTGTTATACATACCAAGATATGGTGGTACGTGTGAAAAGGGATATCCTTGTTTGGAATAGTAGAATTTAGTTTAGTAGGAACTATTAAGTGTGATGTTATACCATTGTAATAAATAACTTGCTCATCATTGGATCAGAATAGCTCATCGATGAAAATGGTGGGAGTATTGACTCCGAGTCAATCCTAGGGGCTAAGTAAGCTCCCTTGATCCCAACAAACTCATTATTGTCATTTTTTTCACAACCGAAAAAGCCATACTTTATATTAATAAAAGTATATGTCCATCTAGTGAAACTTACAGTTAGATACAAATAGTCCATAGGATCACTCATATAGTTTGAGAGTATATGTATCGAATAAAGATATTATCCAATGTAGACCAAAATATCATATACAAAACATCATATATCAAATTTTCGAAGCATCATATATACCAAAATCTACTATAAAGTCTATAAAATAAGAAGCGAGCATCCTATTAATAATCCATGTATTTGTATCTTTATTATCACCGTCGGATTTAATAAGATATTGAAAATCAAGATGCATCCTCAAAGGTAACCAATGATGGAGGACAACTCCTTATTATTGTCATTATTGTCATTTACCATATCAATCTTGAAAATTTATTCTTTACAATGTAATATGCATTTAAAAAAATCACACATGTCATCAGAATTTAACAAAAGAAAAATTTCCATTATGTTGGCTATTTATTTCACAAAATATATCTTAAGCTAGATTTAATGGAAGAAAGTTAGGTCTAGAAAAATGTTTAATGTGGTTTTTCTATTTGTAAAATATTTGAGTGTATTGGTTTTCAATATTTATTTTGAGTTTTATTGTTTTTTAATATTTATTTTGAAGAATTAATATATGAAGAATATTTTATGCAAATGAATTATGTTGCAGTTTTTAAAACTTCCTAATGGAAACTCCTCTCATCAAAATGGGAGTCGATATCATCTTGAAAAAAAAACTCTCATCACTAAATGTTTCATAGAGCATATTCGTCATAAATTTTATATCTCATCACATCACAGGTTCCATCTTGGGAAAACTCGAAAAATAGGGGTTTATTTACCCATTGATCGTAACAGGTTTCAATCTGGGCAACCTCGAAAAATAAGGTTTTACTTGATTTTCCCCAATAGGATTTTGAAATTTTACATGTGGTTGTGGAAACAATTTATAGATTTAAAAATTAT
The DNA here is from genome assembly GCA_001517045.1 of Pseudotsuga menziesii. Taxonomy (NCBI): domain Eukaryota; kingdom Viridiplantae; phylum Streptophyta; class Pinopsida; order Pinales; family Pinaceae; genus Pseudotsuga; species Pseudotsuga menziesii. The sequence continues at coordinate 56,923 of LPNX010997687.1, read as the reverse complement.
TTCAGGGTCGAGTGTTTTACAATGATTTCAAGTGCAGTAGCAGTGGCCAGTCGCCTCTAACTCACATCTCAGTTATAGGGTTCAACTATGGAATTTTTTTTTTTTATCCACACCAACATAGATCATAGAGATCCCTTCCCCATTCAAGACCTAATGGGACTGAACCCTAAGGAACTTCAAATACTGATATCTCTTCCGACTAGAAGAGGGCTAGGTTTAAGATAAAGGTTCAAATGCATTGCTCCTAACCAATCAAACCCCCTGCTTTCATGCAATCAGGGAAATTCTTGTGCTGCTACATATATGGGGACACACAAGTTTGTTACAACAGAGGAAATTTAGGTCATGGATGCGTGTTTATGTGTCTCTAGATGAATGGGTCAAGGAACTGGATTCTTTCCTTGATCTAAAAGAATCAAAACTTTAGATTCTCTTAGAGACAATGAAGACAATTTTAGAAAGCAATGGAACTAGAAGGTTACCTAAGATTTGTGATTTATGTATTTTTTGTAAGTAATTTTTTTTCTATTAACAAAATACACAAAGCCGCATATGAATTTTTCTCAGAAACATTGATATATGATGCTCATAGTTTCTGTCATTAAGACTAATAATTGCATTTAAGCATTGAATCAACTAGTTTTATTTCATTTGCACAATTTGTTGATCTGAGGTTGATGACATTTTCCCTTCTGTACTAACTGAGGCTGATGCTGAAGTAATGGATGAGGACTTGAATATCCCCTTGACCATGCTTTCCTGGGCCCTTCATAAAGTGGCGCTCCTCTCCCGACCAACAAAAGGTGGAAAATCCTCAATGTGGAATCTCCTCAGAAGGTAATTGTTTCTATTTTCCTTGAGTATTGTTTCTTCATGAGACCAAATATTGGTGCAGGAAATAAATAAATTCTATTTTACATCCATAAAAGGTATTAAAAATATTTATTTAATAATTGTGAGATTCTACTTTCATAGCTAAGGATAAATATCTACCAAATCTAACCATTTTTTAAGATATTTGATAGAAGGATTCAACGCCAGACTTAATCTCAACCATCCATGTAACAAATCCAATGCTCCTCAATAGCTGTGGAGAGATGAGCGAGGTTTATTTTCTTTTCCAAAATTTGTATACATAGGTCAACACTATCACAGTTTCTCAAACAAACATACATCTCTACGATAAATTTTATAATATATATGCAACCTCTTGATTTGAATCTATGGTTTAAATAGAGTTTTCATAGCCTTCATGGTATTGACCTCCAATTCAAAGCCTTAAATTTTTAATCCCACATCCAAGAGACTACTCCAACAATCTCTTTTTTTTGCACCCAAATTGCTTCCATGTCGTCGTTTACAAAAAAATAAATTATCGATCCTATAGGGTCGGCACCATGATTATACTTATCCTCTTGACGAAATCCTACTTTGTCTTCCAAACCAGGAGGTTGAGTTCCATATCTACTACATAAAACTCTATCGCACAACCTTTGAAGGGATAGGAGCATGGCGTTATGTTCCTCCCACCTTGATATTCTCCCAACAAATCAAGAATTAAAGTTCGAATGCCCTTATCTGCCATGGGAATCTGAAAACCAACTCACTCAATTGATCAAAACTGATAAAATTCCTTCGCAGTAAGGATCGTCACAAATGCTCTATGGGTCTAGGCGTAGCAAGACAAAATCAATATATAGTAAATCCACCGTATTTTGTTCCTTAAAGAAGCTCCAACCAAATTCTTAATTAGCTTGGCTTGGAGTGTTCATGAGTGTGAAGTTATTGATGTTATTTCTATTTGTTAATGTTCTTGTTCCCCGCCATCTTAGAATGAGTAGAAGAGAGCATTCAACATAACCAATATAAAGAGAAATCCAACATGATGGAGGAGATCAACCATGTAGGCATAGTTTTCCATCTTTGGTACGATGCGCATCTCAAGGTTTATGGAATTGAATAAATTCCATCCTTCTGCAACTAATACTGCATGAATGCATGCAGAAATAATAATGATGAAAGTTATGTGATTGGGCATAAATGTTTTTCATTTGGTAAAAAATAAAGATCTTTATCTTTTGGCTAGGTCTATGCATCTTTTCACATATCATGGATGACCAAATCACCTAAAAACATGTATCCTTATCCTTCAAATTATAGCACCAAATTTGTAAAGGGAAGACACTGAAGAAGCAGATGATATCGGATCTCATTGTTGCTACCCCATCTGAGCAACTTGAATGCAACGAGGTAAACTAGAATTGTAAGGTTAAAAACATGTCAAGAAAAGAAATAATAGGAACATCAAATAAGGATATAATATGAACATGGGGAGCCTCCAAAGCTGCAACATACATATTAAGAAAATTCAAAGGGAATTCAAAGTATAGTTGTGGAGTTCAAGACAAACCGGGTTTAGGGTCTACAAAAATTAAGAGAAATACACAATGCTTGGATGTTTCATATCAATGTTCAACACTGAAAAAGTCTGTGGAGGTACACCTCATCATGTTATCTTTTAAAAAATCCTATATTTTGAGCTTGCTTTTTTTTTCTTCCTGAAAGTGTTTTTAACAAGTTACGAGATACATGACTTATGACGTGTCCACAGAATTACAGGGCTCGATCACTGTAATTTAAAAAGTGAAACTGCTAGCTCATTTATACAATTTTTTGGGGTTCAAGGTTATTAATATTTTAAGGGGATGCATTTATATTGCTAAAAATGTACTGTTAGAACCTGATCTAGGTTATCTAATTACACTTCATCACATACTAGAACAACTCTGTTAACTAGCCAGTTCTATTCTCTGCATGATCTTTTAAAGGAAATTCCTCGTGTCATTTAATTTTTGTAAATAGTAATTGTTGATGTATATTTATGTGTTGGTGGTAAATTTATGCAACTCCCAATTCTAATTTGAAGCCATATTCAATTCAATCTTTTACTTTAACATGAATATGTGCCTGTGCTGGGCCTTGGAAGATATATAATTTTTCCCAAATTGTGTGGATCTGTAGAGATTGAGCTTACCTTGAAATATTAAGTCTTTTTGTCCCTTTTTTCTTTAGATGCATGTTACTGAAGAATTTGATTGCATTAGTTACATAGTATCTTTCCTATCTCATATGTATCTTGTTATCTTGTCAATATTCTTGGATTTTGATCTTTCTTTATTTTTCCTTTCCTCCTAAAATTAGTTTTAGTATGCTACAAGATACCTAAATGATTATTTGTTTACAACATTGTTTGGATCTACCCCTGGAAGTTAAGAATAAACTGATAACAAAGTCATACTATTTTTGGGGGTTCAAAATTACTAATATATTAATATGATGCATATTTCTATTAAGGTATTCGTTATAGATCTGATCTATCTCATCCAACTACACTTCATCATAGGCTGGAACAACGTTGTTAAATTAGCCAGTTCTATTCGTTGTACACTCTTCTAGTAGAAATATTTTAATGTCATTTAAATTTTGAAAATGATAACTATTGATGAATACTGTGTTGATGGTAATTATTTCAACTCCTAGTTCTAATTTCAATCCATCTTACATTCCATATTTTTATTTAACATATAACCATCTGTTTAAGTCCTTTCCTAAATGATGTGGATCATATCATTTCCTTGAGATATGAAATCTTTCTGACCCTTTATGCTTCATATGCATGTTTCTGAAACATTCCACTGCATTAGTTAATGACGATATTTGTTATCTCATAGGAACCAATTGAAATCTTGAGAGTTATATTGCAAACTACATAAGGGTATAATATAGATTCATCTTATTTTCTTAGGTTGCAACTAAATGTTGTGAATTGCCACACAAAAACCACATGGACAACCATAAGAAACACAAACTTTATTATAGACTCTTAAATCATGGTTGGCTGGTTGGGGACAATGCCTTGCTTTCACTGCCTGGGAAAATCACCATTGATAGATCTATTAACTTTTTGGTAAAGGCTTTGGTCAATATATTAAACTATACCGTATATTATTCACAATACTATGCTAAATATATGCAAATATTCTCAAGTTTCAGAAAACAATTTTATCATATTTACTCCTATAGGAATTTATATCTAGATAAATCACATTGATCGAGAGTAACTAAAGTCATCTACGTATATAATTAATCTATCTATAATGACTATTACCATGACTGCCTCCTCACTGGTCCATTCAAGCATGGATCCTCCACTTGGGCCCAATTCCTACTTCTTGTTCTTACAGTGGTGATGAGCTTGATGATGTATGGAAGTTGACTATGTAGTATGATGTATGATGTATGATTTTGAAATTTTGTATTGGAATCATGATTCATAGCATGTTGATTTTTGGACTCTACAGGCCATATAGGCCTCATTAATGATTTATTTTGTTCTAGATATGTATTGCACAACACCCTTTGTTCCATATATTTGACTCTTATATGGTAATAGACATGAGAAAAAATTGGATATTTTTCCTCCAATGTTTTGGAATCATGGATTAGAATATTTAAAATATTTTTTCTCTCTAAAATTTAAATATGTTATGTGTTAGTACCCTATAATTTTTCCGTGGTTGTTGCAGGAAGTCACAGGGGTAACCATTTCAACCAACTTTAGACTGTATGCTAGCCAATATAGTCAGAGAGGGCTCTCTCTTGTCATGGAGGAAAGTAACACACATATATAAAGATTTGGACACCTCACAAAAGGATAGATTTATGATGGTAACAAGGTGTTGGTATATTTAAAAAATGGCAGAACAGACATATAGGAAAATCATTGGGAAATGGAGTCAAATTCCGAATCAATCAAGGGTAGTATAGAAAAAATGAGAAAGGGAATTTCCTTTGTACTGTGAGGAAAAGTAAGCATCACAAACAGTCAAATATCTTGAGAGGGTGGTGGGGGGAAAGAGGAAAATCCCACGAAGCAAGAGGCACCTAATTGTGGATGAATCTCTTGCACCACCTTTAGTAGAATGAACAACAAAGGCTGGTATCTGTAGTGGAGCATAGAAGATGAATTCCAAAGCATTTACCAGAACACAATAATAAATGCAACGTCTGATAAAAGGAGCAATTAACTGAGAGTGAATTCCTTGTATACTAATATAGAGTGCATTAGCAAAAATACACAAAAATGAAAATGATAAACAAGAAACACAGACTAAATGCAACCACCATGATGAATCTCAGAAAAGCCGGAGCATATTTCTCATTAATACTTCCAAGAAAGTTACAGAGACAAAAAAACAAGAGCAAAATGATCTCTGAATGAAAGTTCCAACCCTATCCTCATCAATTGAGGTCCTATTTATAATTCCATGGCTCCTAGGACTAAGCTCGAAACAGATCCCAATTATGTTACAAAAACTGGGAATCAAATCTCGAATCATCATTCAAATCCTAACAACTTTTCGAGGTGGAATGCCCACCATGATTCTTTACCCAAAATTGGCCTTATAGTGCAGTAGCCATGCAGGTCCTAAAATGGCAATGCAGAATAAGAGGAGCACACTCGCTTTCTCTGATGGTGATGCCCAATATCTTCCTAACCATTTCAATTTTCTCAAGCGTAACCCGTGTCACTGCCTCTACTCCAACTGGGCTTCGTGTCTGAGTGGACCCTTTTCCCTCACGCACCTTGTGTCACACGACATTTCTTCTGGTCATAGATATCATCCACGTAGAGATCAGCCATCGCCTATTGTAGCCTTTCACGTGATTTCATGATCGTTACCTTGGTTATCCTCCATGCAACTTTCGCTGGCGAAGACGCTCTACACCATTGATTTGGACAGCATCAGATCTTTACCGTTGAGAGACACAGGACCCCTAAGCATATCACAGCAACCTCCTTTGTTAACCATCATGCACTTCTGCCATGCAAAACCTGTTGACACCATGGATCAAGTGTTCCATCAGATCTTGGTCATTCATAAGCGTGGGCCCTACTATCCCTTCACAATGCTCTATCTTGTTAACTGTCATGCATGTTGTTTCCGTGAATCATGTTCCTGTCATCGATATGTCTTGGCCATGCGCTTATATCATTGATTTTCAGGCTCTACGAGGTTTAGTCACGTTTTTGAAATTTGATATTTTATTTCTCCTATTCGCCTTGTCGTCCCTCCAGCTCGAGATGGGGCCGATCCCATATGCTAGTCCCCTTTCAAAACTTAGCCCTAGTGCAGGCCAGGTGCTAACAATGACTCCAACTTGGGGATTCTATCCTCCATGTGAGTTATAAAAGAACCACGTAGGCCATGTGTCTTATCCATTGGGACGCCTCAACCTTCCTTGCAACTCCAAAATTCATTTAAAAACAAAATCGATGAAGGCGCCCCTTGAAAACCTTCCTGCCTTTACCTATGGCTTTAAATGTTGTCCCAGATCCATCCACACATGCAAGATATTTTAAAAACAAAGAAAATGGTATATACAATGATGATGGGACTGAGTTCTCCTACAAAAAGTAATGCTTGAGGAGCCTCCCATTAACCGGAGCTCCAGATACCAATCTGCCTTCCATTTATTCCAACATATAGGCATTCTTACCTCGCAATGCAAAGATCTTGTATGGACCTTTCCATAGGTGGTCAAAATTTCCATGCTTTACTTTCTATTCATGGGGTGCATCCCACTGCAACACCATGTCACCTATTTGGAAATCACGGGTTTGGTCCTTTTGTCGAAAATTTCTTTAATCTTGTCTTGGAAAAGTTGGGTCCTATCGAAAATAAGCTCCCTTTGCTGTTGTAGCTCAACTAACTGATACATCCTCCTTTGAGTAGGGTGAGTCTCAACGTCCTCTTCTTGCAATAGTCTCATTATTGATAAGCTCAGGGAGTTGGGAATATTTATTTCCGAACCATAGACTAGTTGGAATGGTGAGGTTCCTATATAATTCTTCAAACTAATTCAGTCTGACCACAAAGCATGAATTAGTTTTGTGTTCTAACCCTTCTTATTTTCCTGCAACACCTTTCTTATGATCCTCATGAGACTCTTGTTTGAGGATTTTACCAATTCGTTTCCCTGGGGGTAATAGATTGTGGAGTGCCCTAGCTGTATTTGGTATCTGAAACAGAAGGCGATCATATTCTTTGACTCAAAGGCTGGAGCATTATCAATTATTATTTTCCTGGGCACACCAAACCTGGACAGGATATGCTCCTCCAAAAACTGCATGATTATCGTTTTGGTGGCCTATCTTGTGGGGATGGCCTCGATCCATTTTGAAGTAATCAGTGGCGGTTAGGATCCACCTATGTTGTCATGAAGAATGAGGATTAATCTCTTCAATAAATTATAGTCCCCATTGTTGAAAATGGGCTTCAACCTGGATGGGATTCAAAGGCAATGACACCAATTTTCTCCTTCCTTCAAAAATCTGACATTTATGGCAGGCCAATAGAATCCTTCTCTCATGATTTTTTTTGCTGTAGTCTTCTAGTAGTGATGCCCCCCACACTCCCCAGCATGAAATTCTTTAATAAGTCTCTTAGCTTCACGTTTGTCCACATAGTTCAGCAAAACTCCCCCCTGGCTCTTTCTAGTACAAATTCTTGTTTAGGATGCAGAACCTTGTCGCTTTCTGTTTGAGGAATATGGCTCTAATTTTATCCATGCCTTGTGGGTCCTGCAAATGCTGTAAGATGAAAATGACATCAACTTACCATGGTGACGATAGAAAGTGCTCACCTATTGGGGGGCTGGGATGCTTCTGAGGATCATGTTCTTCAGCTGACAATTCAATGATCATGTGCACAATGAGAGCGTCACAGTTGGACTGGGCCATAAGTTTAGCTAACCCATGGCCCTTAAACAACTTTATGGGTTTGATTTTTAGGTCATGCTTGAGAAGAATCGCTATCCACTTTCCCCTCCGTCCCTCCGGATTCGGTTGAGTCAGAATGTCCTTCACCATGCTGGTGGGAACGCGAGTGATAATGTAGGAATGTAGGATGTATAATATAAAATCCTTTAAATCCTGCACCAGAGCATATTCCTGTTTCTCCAAGATGTTGTAATTCAAGGGCGCATCCGTTAGGGTCTTATTGTACAAGGAAATGGGCTTCTCATATCCTTCCTGGTTCTTTTGCACTAGTACTCCTGCCACTGTGTGCTCAAAGGAAAATGAGAAGATGAGAAAATATTTGGAAAAATTCAGGCTCGCGAGAATAGGTGCCTTGGATATGACCCTCTTTATGACTTCAAAGGATTGTCTGGCCTCGGGCATCCACCTGATTTCTTGGTCCTTCCCTAGCATGTTAGTAATATATTTGACTATTTCAGAAAATGAAGTTAAAATCTTCTGAGGAAATTTACTTTCCCAGGAACGATTGAACTTCCTCCTTGTTCCAAGGGAGATCGATTTTGCTAATTGCCTCAACCCTCTTGGGATCTATCCTAATGCCTTCCTGACATATTATGTACCCCAAAAAATTCCCTTCCTTCATAGCAAAGAACTACTTTTTAGGATTCAGGGAGATGCCAAACTTCCTGCATTTCTTGAATGTTTTCAACATGTGGGTGACATGTTCTTCATCATACTTAGAGAAAATAGTGATGTCGTCCAAATAGATGACTAGGATTTTGTCCCTTTCATTGACGAATGCTATGTACATGGCTCTTTGGAAGGTTGCGCCCGCCTTCATCAGACCAAATGGAATTTTAGCATACATGAGGGTGCCCCAGGGAGTGGTGAACACTGTCTTTTCTTGGTCATCTGGATGAACCACATTCTAGTTATAGCCTGAGAAACCATCCATCATGGAGATCCTATGTGAACCCACTACTCTTTGTAAGATATGGCCCATTTTGGGGAGGGGGTAATGATCCTTCAGGGAAACTCTGTTCAAGTTCCCAAAGTCAATACAGATTCTTATTTCCCCATTCTTCTTTCTAATAGGGACCAAATTTTCCACCCAACTTGAGAATAAGAGGGCCAAAATGATTTTGGATTTGAACAACTTCTTGATCTCCTTTTCTACCAGGGGCAATAGTTTGGGGTTCATCCTCCTAAGATTTTGTTTGAACAACATCTCATCCTTCTTGATCGATATAGTATGTTGGATGATGTTGATGTCGTAAGCCTTGAGGTCCTTGTAACTCTAGGAAAACAAATTTAAATATTCCTTCATTAGCGCGATATATCTTTCTTTAGCTTCCGGTGAGAGGATCCTTGCTATTTTGATGATCCTAGGATTTTCTTCTGTCCTAATATTCACTTCCTCAAAATATTCACAGTTTGGGACCAATTGAGGTTCTCTAGCTACATTCTTAGGATCGAACAGTTTCTCCATAGGGACAAGACCTCTTGGGATGGAGTTTCCCTTTAGATGCAGAATTTGTTTTCCACATAGGTTGTTCTTGTATCCCTACTAGACCTCAGACTCTTGTAATTTAGGATCCTGAACCTTTTCCTTATTATCTTCTTTGGTGTCATTCATAGTGACAACCTCCTCTTCTCATATTACTTCCTTCAGATCCACCATTTGGTTTCATGAAGGATCTTGAGTGGGGGCGACCTCCTCCTGGAATTCATTTTCTTCATCGAAAGCTAATCCCTCAAACTCCCCAGTGAGGGTAATGAACTGGTGTATTTGTTTATCATCTTTGAACACTTTCCAGCTGTTCACATTATCCAGGATAGAAGGTTTGTGCCTCACCTCAATTTCATATTTCCCTATAGGATGCATGGGGATATTGAAAGCTGCTATTGAGGTAGCTAGGGAATCTGGAATGCAGTTCTGTACTCTAGGAATCAGATTGAAACTACATTCCTTAAAGCATTCTATGAAGTCTTAGGCAGGGTTTCGGTGGCTCCTCATCCGGGAATTCCTAGCCTGATATCCGTCGGTCATTTGCTTGATTATCAGCTCAGAATCCTCATGTAACACCACCCTCTTGACCTAGAGCTCCTTTAATTCCAGAATAGCTAATATCATCGATTTGTACTTCGGTTCATTGTTCAAGCAGTCGAACACCAATTTGTAAGAGTACCTCAAAACTCGTATTCCTAGAGGTCTCATCCATACCCCAGCCCCTGCTCCTTCTCTACAAACTGACCCATCAAATTCCACATCCCATACCCCACCTAACTCCTCTTAAGTAGGCACGAAGGCGGCGTTTTGGAAACAAGCACTATCTTCATTTCCTTTAGAGAAGAAGATAACATATCCCATTTCCATGTCTAGTGAGTATATGGGATGTTTTTGCGGCCTTTCAACCCTGGTCACCATATATGCCAATTTTTGTTCTTTGAAAAGTCTCCTTTGTATCCCAAAGACAGGAATGGTGGTGTATGACATGTCCATATGGGGGGAGCCTTTAAGCTTGGCCACCCAAGATCTAGATAGTAACATTCCAAATTTAAGAGGAATGTCATCCACCACCATGTCCATGACCAGGGCTTTAGTACAGAATTGAGCGAGAGAGATGACCAAGTCTTTCATGAGGCCCATGAATTTGACTTTATTAGAATCAAAACAGAAAAGATCCTGGGTCTAGTCACTTCCAATCCTAGTTGATTCATGATCCTTCTAAGAATCATGTTGTGGGAGGCTCCTGAATCAAGTAAGGTGTTGTGTAGGATGGCATTGTGTATGTTCAGTCTAACATCGAAAGGGGGGAATTATTCATCAGAGGGTTCTTCTACATAGGGGAAAATGGGATGGTGGGCCTATCATCTTGCAAATCCAGGCTATCCGATATGGCCGATATTTCCCCCATATTTTTCAAAACCATGGCTATTTTGGAATGATATTCTAAATTCTTCAGCAGTTCAGTGAGGGGGACCGAGATTTTAATCTTTGTAATTTCATCCTCCAAGATGAAATAAGTCTTCCCTTGATCAGAGCCCTGGGGATTGTCTTCTCTTTGTTCCTTTCCTTTGGGCTCAGGAGCATTCTTGGGGTTATCTTTGGGTGGAGGGTCATTTTTAGGCTTGTTGGTGGAAGCTTTGTTCCCTACTTATTTTTTCTTCATGATTGGGAAATCTCTGTTCCTCAAGTTAATTTGTCTCTGTGCGTCTAGGACAATGAGCTGGTACCCTTTCTTGAATTCATCTATCTCATCCGGAGGTGTCTCTCCTCTTTCTAGGTGAGCATTGTCATGTTCTTCCTTGGTGAGGAAGGTGGCAGGAGACTCGTTATCCAGCTGACGGATTTCATCCTCAGTTTGATTCTCCCCATCCTGATCCATGAAATTATCTTGGAATGAAGATCTAACAGGTGGGTCAGGAGGATTTCTCTTCTTGTTCTAGACAATTTGAGGCCTTCTGGAATTCTGATTCCTATTTTGTTGTTCTTGATTATCCATGGGAAGGGGTCTACTATCTACAGAGAGCCTCTCCATCATTCTTTCCATGGTTCTCAGCATTTTGTCAATTCTGGCCTCTTGCGAGCCCGAGATGGAGGGTTTCTTGAGTTCTTTGTCAACCTTTCACTCTCCTTCTTCTCTTCTCTATTCCCATTCATCTATTTTCTTCTTCCTTGCGGAGACTAGGTTCACCTCCACCTCTATGGCGTTTTCATCATAGCCGCTAAGGGGGTTTATCTTCTTTCACTTAGCCACAAGGAGAATTCATAGTCGAAAGATTCCACGTATTGAAGCCACGCGGAGCTTATAAGAGGTTTGAATTAAGAAGGGATAGAATTGTACACTTTCATGAACCTGTACAAGAATTCTTGGATAGACTCGCTCTCTTTCCACCTCATGGAATGATACTGAGAGAGATATTGTTTGGGGTTCTTTTGATCTACCCATTTTTCTTTGAAGGCATCCTTGAAGGCCTGATAGCTCAGAATAGAGTCATATGCGAGGTTCTTATACCATTTCCTCACTTCTCTAGCAAGGTTCTAGGAAAATAGTCTGACCTTCATATCATTGTGGTCTACCTCTTCCAAGTCAACCCAATCCAAAAACCACCCCAGATGTTCTTCGATCGAGTATCCTCTTTATCCATAGAACTGCCTGATCCTGGTGGAGTATTCCAGGGAGAGGTCGTGAAGAACCATAGGAAGGCGTATACGAGCAAATATGGTTCCATACTTGGGGGTATAATAGGGTTTACTAAAGGGGTTGGGATTGGTGTGATAGGAGTTTGTAAGCTGTGAGATATAGAAATTAGGTGGTGGGGAGCGGAGAAATTTAGAGATGAAGGTTGATTTTTTCCAAAAGTAGTGGGGAACAAAGGCGTGAAGGGAAATTTCCTTGTGATGGAGAAATTTGACAAGGATTGGTCATTGACGAACGTAAGGAACTCAAGGTTTGGTAGGTACGGGAAACCATTGCCTATAGGCTCTGAAGTATGGGTGGAGAGGAAATACGGGGCAAGTCAAATGCGGAGGTGTCAAATGCTAGGTCAGAGATACTAGACTCAGATTTAGTTCTGGGTAAGGCTGGTCCACACTCCTCATTACAACATTTAGATATATCGCTGACAGAAATAACACTTTCATTGGGAAAAGAAAAAATTCTTACTAACCTTTATAGCCTATTGGCCTTCGGATCAAACTCTAAGGATCGAAGACTACTTGAAACAATTCTGCATCAAGATTTATTCTCGTATGGGTTCTTCTGGTCACTAGTATTTCCTAGTGGAGTCGCTTTCAATGTTTTCATGGAGTCTCCAGATTATGCGCAAGAAATTTTTTGTTTAGGATTGGCTACACTAGGTCGTAGAGTTGGAACAATGTCATTCTTCTCGAGGAGATAATACCAATTAGGATCCCCAACAACAATGACAAGATGTTAGCACCATGTAATTTTCTTGTGGTTGCTGCAGGAAGTCACAAGGGTAACCATTTCAACCAACTTTAGACTCTATTCTAGCCAATACAATTAGATAGGGATTTCTCTTGTCACGGAGGAAAG
>LPNX010997687.1:16680-43789 GCA_001517045.1 Pseudotsuga menziesii | reverse complement strand
ACCCCATAAAACCCCTAACTCATAATATTTTAATATATCTTATATTTTTGTAGTACATCTCTTAGGAGGCCTATTTTTGACCTCAAATTCTCTCTAATGGAAACACACATATATATAAATCTTTCGACAGCTCATAGAAGGCTATATTTATGATGGTAACAGGGTGTTGGTAGATTTAAAAAATGACAGAACAAACATATAGGAAAATTATTGGGCAATGGAGTCAATTCCCGAATCAATCAAGGATATTATAGAAAAAAGAGAAAGGGAATTCGATTTGTACTCTGAGGCAAAGTAAGCATCACAAACAGTCAAATATCTTGAGAGGGCAGTAAGGGGAAAAGAGGAAAATCCCAACAAAGCAAGAGGCACTTATATGTGGATGAGTCTCTTACACCACCTTTAGTAGAATGAACATCAAAGGCTGGTATTTGTAGTGGAGCATAGGAGATGAATTCCAAAGGATTTACCAAAACACAATAACAAATGCAATGTCTGATATGAGGAGCACTTAACTGAGATAAAATTCCTTGTATACTAATCTAGAGTGCATTAGTAGAAATACACAAAAATGAAAATGATAAACATGAAACATAGACTGAATGCAACCACCGTGATGAATCTCGAAAACATCGGAGCATATTTCTCATTAATACTTCCAAGAAAGTTACAGAGACAAAAATACAAGAGCATAATGATCTCTGAATGAAAATTCCAACCCTGTCCTCATCAATTGAGGTCCTATTTATAATTCCATGGATCTGGGACCAACCTTGATACATAACCCAATTCTGTTACAAAAATTGGAAATCAAATCCCGGATCATCATTCAAATCCTAAAGTCAGCACAACTTTTTGAGGTGGCAAGCTCACCATGATTCTTTACCCAAAATTGGCCTTATAGTGCAGCAACCATGCTGGTCCTAAAATGGCAACGCAGAATAAGAGGAGCACGCTCACTTTATCTTATGGTGATACCCGATCTCTTTCTAACGGTTTTAGTTTTCTTAGGCCTAACCCGCATCAATGAATCTTTCCTGTATTCCAATTGGGCTTCGTATCTAAGCTGACCCTCGCGCACCTTGTGTCGTGCGACATTTCTTTCGGTCATAAATATCATCAGCACAGAGATCAGCCGTCGCCTATTGTGGAATTTCACACAATTTCATGATAGTTACCTTGGTTATCGTCCATGCACCTTTTGCTGACGAAGATGCTCTACATCGTTGATTTGGACTGCATTAGATCTTTTCCATTAAGAGATACAGGACCCCTGAGCATATCACAATGGCCTCCTTCGTTAGCAATCATGCAATTTTTCCACGTGAAACCCATTGCCCGTGGATCAAGTGCGCCATCATATCTTGATATTTCATAAGCACAGTCCCTACTATCCCTTCTCATCCCTCTATCTTGTTAATCTCCGTGCATGTTTTCACCATGAATCATGTTCGCACCGTCGATCTATCTCAGCCATGTGCTTGCGTCATTGATTTTTAGGGTCTGCGGGGTTTAGTCACATTTTTTTTTTGTTCTTTGATTTCTCCTGTCCTCCTTATTGTCCATCCAACTCGGGATGGGGCCGATCCCATATGCTAGACCCCTTTCAAAACATAGCCCTGGTGCGGGCCAGGTGCAAATATTATGTATTTTATAATAAACAAAATAATTAAATTCAAATTGGTCGAGTCATTACCGAGTCCTTGTCGATTCGGAGTTTGATTTGAAGTTGACCCTTAATTGATTCCGAGTCCAAGTCCGATTTTTAAAACTATGTGCCATTGTTCCATTCATGTAGTAGGGATGTACCACCCCGTTTTTTCCTTTCCTTTGAATTTCATCTCCTTGGTGAGGTTCATGAATGAGTCCTAATATCTATTCAGAGGTTTGGGCTAGATACAAATTAGTGTGTATTTGTATAGAATCACATAGGAGAGCTATCAAATTATTTGGATTAGACATGGCAGTCCACGCAAGGGAAACTACAATTTTAGATGGAAATTAAATTTTAATAGAAAGTTTTGATGGTCTTTTCTATTTGGATTATTTTTCCTCCTATTTGGTAGTGGACGATGGTGTAATTTATTTATTTTTCTTATTTGTTGTAGCTGTTTGCTGAAAAATCACAAAATTACATAAATTTTACTCTTGTTTGTTGAGTTTGATATGTTGAACTTTGGGTTGTGAGTGCAATTGGATTGTATTTGAAAGAATACAATAAATAATTACAACATTTTGGAATAATATTTGAAGCATTTGTAGAGGCTAGTTGATGTGGTTACCATTTTCTTGGGATGACATGGATATCATGGTTTATTGGCCATGTCATGGGGAATGATGAAGAGCAGGTGCCAACAATGGATATTGTAGATAAATCATTAGAGGAGGAGGATATTGAGGAAAATCAACTGCTAGGCTCAGTATCAACAATCACCACAAGATCTTCTACTACTAGGGGAAGACCCATTACCTTTGTCTATAGAAGGGTCATAGCATATTGTAGATGGATCATGCGATACATTTGATGTAATTTTAAATTCTCTATTCAAATTTGAGTTTTGACTTGACAATGCCAAACAATTAATGTGGGATGCGTCATCTGGCATATAATATATCTTATATATATGTCTTCTTTCAATATTTATGAGGAAACATGATTATTTGATGTTGTTACTTTAAATTTAAAAGAATGAATATATTTTGTCTTTTAAAGCTTGTCGATATTTGCTGATATTTTACCAATTTTATGATAACATGAGTTTGTGACCCTAGTGGATAACTTGTTGATAACGATATTTGCAACATTGGTTTGCAGAAATGTGGATTTTTTTACTTAGAGAAGACGTTGTATATCACAAGTCTGCAATTATGCGTGTGTGTTTTTAGTTGCATATTTAAAATTTTGAAGAATAAGTTTGAACATAGAATTGGAAATGAATCTCTATTTTCTTCTATGCAGTGTGAATAAGAATAGGGATGCATATGAGAAATATATCGTAAATTACGAGGGGCTTGACAATATTAGAGTCTCTAAAATAGTTGGAGAGAAACTATCAAGATCTATGGTGTGAAGATTCTTGCAATAGATGAATTTGAGAAAGAAGCTAGACAATATCAAAGTAAGAATGAAGAATATCGAACCAACTCTGGATATGGAGGTGAAAGTTAAACAGAAAAAATATCAATTTCAAAATACTCTTCAAGGAATAAAAGGAAATGATCATAACAAGTTCATGTTAGAAAACATGACCGCAGAGCTATAACATATATACAGTTAAATCATTAAATAAGATGCAAAACACATTAAACACATTACAGAGAGACACAGATATAACGTGGTTCACCCAAACCATGGGATACATCCACACAAAAATTGTCAGTCCTTTTATTACTGTCCAGAAAGATGAAGGGATACAACCTGCAGCAACACCACTGCACTTCCTCTTCACGCTCTCACAGTGTCTCTCACACAATTACAGAGATTGTATACAATACAATACCATATACAATCGTATTACAATTCTTTTCTTTTATAGGGGAAATACCATGGGAAAATACTACGGTTAACCCAATACCATGGGTTCGCAAAATTGTTGGCCAACAAACATCCCAAAATATTTTCTCGGGGGCTACGCCCTCGAACCCCCATTTCTCGAGGGCGCTACCCTTGGACCCCCATACGGGGGGGATGCCCTCTTGGACCCTTGTGGGGGGACTAAGTCCCCTTAGAACCCCTGAATAGAATGAGTGTATAGTAAACCTGAGGTACAAACACGACTGTTCAATAATATCTCTGGAGATCAAGCTCCACAACCAACAATATTCCACTTGGAGACTAATCACAACAACTCCACCGATGCTGCACTTACTGGACTATGCTCTGGACCTTAGACTTGGAAAATTTATTATTTTCATGTTCATGCTTGAAGGCCAATAGAAACCGATCAGGAACTCATTTTCTCTCTGGTTACTCCCTTTGTCAACATGTCTGTAGGATTCTTTCTAGTATGTTTCTTTTCCAGTTTTAACAGTTCTTCATCTAGAATAGATCTTATGAAGTGGTACTTGAGTTGTATATGTTTATTCTTCAAATGAAAGGCTGAGTTCTTTGCAAGATGAATGGCACTCTGGATTTCACTGTACAACCTTCTATTCTCATGCTTCTTACCCAATTCCTCCATGAACCTATGCAACCAAATCATCTCCTTACTAGCCTCTGTAGAATCAACATACTCTGCTTCTGTTGTTATAAATTGGAACAACCTATTGCAGTTTTGAAATCCAACTTAATGTTGTTCCAACTATTAGAATTTGAATTCCATTTAGATATTCAAAAATATAGTTCTAATAATGTTTGCAATAAATGGACAATGAAGATACAAACTAAACAAAACAAACCACAAAGGAAACAAATGAGTATTTCTCAGGAATTTATAGTACCATTCACAATAATAATCCGATGTTACAATAGTTTACAAATAGGAATAATTCGAATGCATTAGTGATCAATTCGAATCTACCATGTGGATCTGACTATATCTAATTGAATCTGTAACTCATGGTGCCTCAATCAATATTAGAGTCCAACATCAACTCCCAGATGTCCAACCAACTCAATCAATCAGTGATAGTTAGTTAACTCAGTGCAACTGAGTGTGGTAGGTGGGAAAAAGGTGCCTACTCCACATGCATCCATGCATTATCCATGCAAGGATTGCGCTAGATAATTGATTGTGAACTAACTAAAAGTAACTAGGGGATAAATAATACTAACTAGTACTAACTCCAACTAACTGAAGCAGGTTGGTGTTGGGACTCCTAGTGGATCCTAAAATGTAGGGATTGGTCTAGAAGGTGCCCAAACTGATGCATGCACATGCATTAAATGGAAATTAACCTCTAGCAGTGTTCCCCACACTCTAGTGACTAGTTCATGTGGCCCCGTTAGGCCAAGTGGACCCAATTGTACTAGTGGAACCAAATAATTAGTTAAGATTCCTAAGTTAGGATAAATTAATCTAACAAAAATTTGACCAAGGGAGGATTAATAATCACCCACAGTAAATACATACCTTGTGGTGCTCTTCCTGCTGTCTTTATCACCAACCATATCTGCATCAAAATATCGCTGTAGAACAGTGTCTGAACCTCCAAAACATAATGCATGAGAAGTGGTACCTCTCAAATACCTAAGAATCCACTGTACTGCCTTCCAATGCTATTTACCTAGATTATTCATATACTTGATCACAACTCCCATTGCATGTGCAATATCTGGTCTTGTGCACACCATGCATACATCAAGCTTCCAACTGCTAATGAATAGGGAATCTTAGGCATGTAATATATCTCTTACTTTGTCTTTGGACACATCTCTATACTTAGTTTGAAATGGTTGGCTAAAGGTGTATTAACTTGTTTTTCATTCTGCATTCTAAACCTCTGCAACACCTTTTCTATGTACTCACCTTGAGACAACGTCAATTTGTGATTTTTCATGTCTATTGTTATTCTCATACCAAGTATTTTCTTTGGAACACCCAAATCCTTCATTGCAAATGATTTATCTAGCTTTCTTTTGAGCACATTTATATCCTGCATGCTAGACCCTGCAACAAGCATGCCATCCACATATAATAACAAGATAATGTATCTTGCGTTATCTAGCCTCTTGAAATAAACACAGTGGTCAGAATGACATCTATCATAACCTTGTTCTGTCATAAACTTATCAAACTTTAAATACAATTGTCTTGGAGCTTTCTTTAGGCCATACAAGCTCTTCTTCAACCTGTAAACCAAATTAACCTTCCCTTTGACCTCATACCCTTGTGGCTGCCACATATAAATCTCTTCCTCCAAATCCCCATGGGTAAAGGTTGTTTTTAAATCTAACTATTCAAGATGCAAATCTTTTACCATCACTAGAATTAAAATAGTCCTAATTGAAGTCATTTTTACAAAAGGAGAAAATATTTCACCAAAGTCTATACCTTTATTTTGTGCAAACTCCTTTACAACAAGTCTAGCCTTGTACCACTTATTTCCTCCATCTTCTTCCTTCAACCTATAAACCCATTTATTCTGCAATTCCCTCTTTTCTGCATGTAATTTAACCAGATCCCAAGTTCGTTTTCTTACCAATGAGTCCATCTTCTCATTCATGCCTTGCTCCCACTTCTTTCTAGTTTCTACCTGCATTGGTTCTTCATAACATTATGGTTCACCAGAATCAGTCATCAATAAATAATACAGTGAAGGAGAGAATCGTTCAAGGGGTCTACTTAACCTGGTATATTTTCTTACATTTGCAGGAGTTTCAAGTACCTGTTGCTGCTCTTGATTTTCTGGTGCCATTGGAACTTCATTTTCTTTGATTTCATCAAGAACTTTGTACTCTATGTTTTCCTTTTCCTCTTTCTTTCCCTGCAACTGATCTTTGTACATGACCTTTTCATTGAATACTACGTCTCTACTCCTAATGATTTTGTGATTTTTAAGATCCCATAAGCGATAACCAAAATCATCAACCCCATATCTAATAAAGGTGCATTTCTTGGATTTATCCTCAAGCTTTGTTCTAACATCTTTATCAATATGGACAAATTATTCACAACCAAAAGTTCTCAGAAACAAGTATTTTACCTATTTAGCTGTCCATGCCTCCTCTGGAATGCCACCATCCAAAGCGCTTGAAGGCCCTCTGTTTATTAAATAAACAACAGTGTTTACAGCATCGGCCCAAAACTGTAAGGCCAACCCTACATGCAATCTCATACACCTTGCTCCCTCCATGATCGTTCTGTTCATCCTTTATGAAACAACATTTTCTTGTGGTGTTCTAGGGACTGTATTCTCTATGTGAATCCCATTATGTGAACAGTAACTGTCAAACTCCATGCTATAGTACTCACCTCCATTATCAGATCTGAGACATTTCAACCTTTTTCCTGTCTCATTCTCAGCCAAAGATTTCCAATTCTTAAAAGTATCAAACACATCATATTTCTGTCTAATGCAATAAACCCAAGCTTTTCTAGTTGCATCATCAATAAAAGTAACATAATAACGAGATCCACCAAGAGATTGTACCTGAGATGGTCCCCATACATCTGTATGGACAAGCTCTAACTTTTCACTCTTATTTTATTTCCCAACCCTTAGAAATATAACTCTCTTATGTTTTCCATAAACACAGATCTCACAGAATTCCAAACTTACCTTCTTCATATCCTTGAGTGGAGAATCTGCATCCCCTTCTCACTCATGTGGCCAAGCCTATGATGCCACAACACCGCACTTGTTTCTATGGAAGCCACAAATATAGAATAATTAGTATTACGAGGACATAAATATAACATACCTACCCTAGCTCCTTTTTCTATTACCAATGATCCTTTAGTGATATTCCACCACGTTTCTCCAAATGTAGACGAACAACCGCTATCTCCCAACCTCCCTATTGAGATCAGATTTCTTTTCATAGAAGGAATGTGCCTTACATATTTTAGCATCCATTCACTTCCATTATTTAACTTAATACTTAACTTACCCTTTCCAACAAATTTACATGGTTCATCATCCCCGAATAAAACATATCCAAAATCACCTTGAACATAATCAAGAAAGAATTTCCTATGGGGCATAGCATGACATGAAGCCCCTAAATCTACTACCCAATAATCAATAGTATTATCTAATGCAAGAATCAAAGCATCTTGTAACACATCACCTGCTACATTCGCTTCCCGAGTAGTCTCTTGCTGCCTATCTCCTTTCTTCTTTGGAGCTCTGCAGTCTTTCTTCAGATGTCCTTTTTTACCACAGTTCAAACACTCTATTTTTCTAAATCTGGACTTGGATCTGCCCTTTCCAGACTTGCTACGATTTCCTGGGCTATTTCCCCTCTCCTTTTGTCTCCCTATTCTCTCCATGGTCAACGCATTACCTGATGTATCACCTATGCTTTTTCTTCGCATTTCCTCTCTATTAATAACACCAACAACATCATCAAAATTAAGACTGTTTAAACTAGGGACAGTGTTACTTATAGCCATTACCAAGCTATTCCAGCTCTATGGCAATGAACACAATATTAGAAGAGCCCTAATCTCATCATAAAATTTCACTTTTACAGAACTTAACTGACTGGTAAGCGTATTAGGCTCATTTAAATGATCGGTAACAGATCCACCTTCTGACATCTTCATATTAAATAAACACTTCATTAAAAATACCTTGTTGGAAGCCGAGGGTTTTTCATAGAGCTTACCCAATGCGCTCATCACACCCTATGTTGTTTTTTCTTTTAAAATATTGAAATCCATCAACAAAGCGAGGCATAGCCATATTGTTCCCAGTGCA
The DNA here is from genome assembly GCA_001517045.1 of Pseudotsuga menziesii. Lineage (NCBI taxonomy): Eukaryota > Viridiplantae > Streptophyta > Pinopsida > Pinales > Pinaceae > Pseudotsuga > Pseudotsuga menziesii. The sequence goes on along the minus strand of LPNX010997687.1, from coordinate 35,425 downwards.
TTTCTATAAAGAACCTCCCATTCTTCATCCTTCATAGCCGTTAGCCATTTTGATTTTCCACCCAACGACATGTACAGATCCGTTTGGTACATATAGTCCTCCAATTGCATCTTCCATAACTAATAGTTTTGGCCATTGAATTTCTCGACCCTAAACTTTCTTTCTTCCACCATTGCTCCCACTCGAACAAGGAACCCTTCTTTCCTACGAGTTTACCAGCCAAATAGACCTTTTGGCTCTGATACCAATTGTTTGAAAACAAGACCGCAGAGCAATAACATATATATAGTTAGATCATTAAAAAAGATGCAAAACACATTAAAGACATTACAGAGAGACACAGATATAACGTGGTTCATCCAAACGATGGGCTACGTCCACACAGAAATTTCCAGTCCTTTTATTACTGTCCAAAAATATGAAGGGATACAACCTGCAGCAACACTGCTACACTTCGTATTCACGCTCTCACAGTCTCTCTCACACAATTACAGAGATTTTTTACAATACAATACCATATACAGCCGTATTACAATGCTTTTCTTTTATAGGGGGAATGCCATGGGAAAATACTACAGTTAGTCCAATACCACGGGTCCGCAAAATTGTTGGCCAACAAACAACCAAGGATACACAACACTCAGCTAAGCCAATACAGTTGGGTTTATCAGGCTATAAAGGAGTTGGAAAGGCTGACTGCTAAGCTAGTGAGCTCAACCAAAGAGTTATGGACACCTGCACTAGAACTAGCCTGACTTCTAAAACATCTACACACCCAACACAAGGAAGCATTCCCTTCTCTATTGCACAGTCCCTCAGGCTATGCCTTCCCTTCTAGTGCTAATCACAATGTGCAAAGAATAAATCCATCCCTCTAGCTCTGTCTATGAGGTTCCTTCTTCCACTAGGTTTATCAAGCTAGATCAGACCCCATTTCCACTCCAAAAATAGTTCAAATCAAAATAGCAGAGGCATACAAAGCAATTGCAAGATCTAGGATTGATGAAAACGTTGTTCAACCAAAACGTAAATGGCAATGGGTAAAATAATCCCCTTAGCAGCAATTCAATTTCCAGATTTGTTTATGGCCCTAATGTGGCCAAAAAGAACTCAACAACACCCAAAATTCATGGCTCTCATATCCCACACATTGCGAAACACTAAACAACGAAATTCCCCATTGTGGGAATGTGGAAACGGCACCAAAACTCCAAGCAGACATCCCAACCACTAGAAGTTAACAAAAACACTTCACAGCCATGGTAGAAACACACGAAACTACAAAAATGTGAATGGAAAATGCACCAGCAGCTCCAAAAATGGGAGGAAGACAACTCAATCCCTAGCATTTACAAAAATCACCTCCCATCCATGGAAAAATGAAGCCAACAACAAAAAACGTGGAATGAAAAAAACACAGAAAAAACTCCAGCTACTCACAAAATCCCCAACGTGAAGGAGAATGGTGAGGAAAATGGAAAACGTGGATGCATGGCAGAATGGCGTACCTTTTTGGACATTTTCCTTGCCAAGGAAGTCATAACACATTTTTCAAACATGGGTTCTCTGCCCAATTCAAATTTTTTCCCACACTCTTCCCATTCCATGCAATAATTAACTCAACCACATTCTGGCAGAAATAAATGACTGGGGAAAAAGACAAGAAAGGTAGTGGATAGTTTGATGGGTTCTCTCATGGACGTTTGGATTTTCCCCATTGACCCCAAAGGTTAAATATCCCCCCCCCCCACTTATCCTTAGTAATCATGCCCCCATCTCATTATTGTTGCATTTACATAGCTGGTTGTGGGTTTTTAATTAATTGCATATTTACATGATGATTTAAAAATTATAACGTGTCTAGCTAGCACAAAATATCATCGACACTAATTTAATCACCTAAACATAAAAACGATAATCCATGGTGGGTATTTTTTTTCCTTTAGCTCCACACCATGATTAATTAAAATATATACATCATATACATTTAATGCAAATGGGGTCAAAACCAGGGTGTTAGACAATTCTTCCATGGAAGTCTTTGACCATTTATTTTAAATGTTGTTCCTACTAGGATTTTGACCTAACTTTTTTTATTTTTATTTTGGTCCAATGTTTTTCTTCAATTATTCATCTAGTTTACTTGTAGGATCTTGTTTTCTACATTTGTATCTATTATGGGTAGCTATATTATAGGGGCATCAAATGTTAAAGAACAAAATCCATGTTATATGATCAACCATCTAAGATATAAGTGTTCTTTACTACAAAACTATTTCTTATATTAGCTTTATTTTCATATTTATAATCAAAAAAAATGTTAGAGTAGTAATCCACCTTAGTACATGATCTTATACCTTAGGAAACATTTCATTTGCTTCCATGCAATGTTCTATGGTCTAGACTTAGGGATATTAACATTTACCCACAGTTGATGCGCTCCAGGTTGATCATTCTGATAGTTGAGGCACTCCCATTTGATCATTCTGACTGGAAGTCACCCTCATTGATGGAATATTATCTTCGTGCTTTCCCCTTTCCCCATTTTTAGGGTTATTGTTTGAATAGAAGTGCTAGTGCTTGGTTTAGGTGGTTTTTGTCCTTGCTTGGGAATTTATTTCCTCCTAGAGCCACTCTCACTCATCCATGTGCTAACCCACATCTTTCATACCTCTAGTTATGTTCCATCATGCCTTTCCCACATTCACGCATGCATTCGTGACCATTCTGGATGATTAGGAAGCTAATTGGTCGACCTAGGGGGGTTTGAGGGTCAAATATTGGGATGACACTTGTATGCATCTATATGGATTCCAAAGGCTCACAAACTTTACCTATTGTAATATATATCTGATCTAGAAATAGTTACATGGTGGAAATTCATAATAATATATGTTATTTACCTCATGTGTGTATGTAATTTTCACTCCTTCAGCTATTTTGTGCATATTTTGTGAACAATATTGAATTGTGAGAGTTTCTTAGGTTCGTAGATCCAACTGCGACTAAATTATCACATGGTATCATATCTATTTGGAGTTGCAAATCCAATCCATAGTGTTTTATTTGTTGTTTGAGATATTTTTTAGATAGATTTGAGTGTTTGTTTACAGGTACATTTCAACAGTTTGTCACTAAGAGCACAAGCAAAAATGGAGCAGACCCATGTCTTATTGAACCCATTCAAATAATTCGAATGGAAGGCTAAAATGTTGATCCAGGTAAGGTCGAAATGTCTATATACATGGTTACCATGGGGATATAGGTTGAAACAAACTCTGTTATGGAGAAATCAAAGTTCTTCAACAGGCTTGATGAATCATTTGGGATGATTTGTCTTGACATTTCAAGAGACTTACTTTTCCATGTAGACAATCTATCAGATCCCAACAAAGTATGGCTCAATATTGAGACATTGTTCGGGAAGACTGATGAGGTGAGAGGTCACCAACTCGAAAATGAGCTCATCTCCTTGAGTCTAGCTCATTCTGAGACAATCCAAGACATATTCACCAAGTTGAAGTCGTTGGTACTTCATATCAAGCAACGTGGCATCGAAAATAAGGATTATCAGCTCATATTGTACATACGTTCAAAGCTAGGGCTAGAGTACTTAGTGTTTGTAATAACTTTCCACTCTAGCAAGCTCACAACTTGAAACTGGCACATAACACATATTTCATTAAATTTGGAAATATTCTATTACAGGGACTTCATCCACATTGAGTTTGTTTTGTAAATCTCTAAATACATATTCTATTAAATCTAGAAAAATCAACTCAAAGAACTATTCCATTAAATTTGGAAGAATTAATCCAATGAACTATTTTCTCAATTAATATTTTTTATTTATTTCAAGTAAAAATTTAGTATTCAACCATTCAAAAGGAAATATTACATCTCAATTAGAACTAGATGGGTTAGATCTAGAATTTAGAACTTCCTCTAGATTGGGTTCTTTCAAAAAGAGGAAAGTCATAGCCTTTGAATCCTTACATAACTTCTATTAATATTATTTATAGTTTGTATTAAATTTTAAGTTGATTAAATTATTTTATGACATAATACCAACATTGTATTTGTTACTACAACAATTATAAACATTGTCATAGTAATTATTTTTGTCTTTGTTGAGTATGTTGTTTTATTTTTGGAAGTTGATACCGCTTATAATCAAAACAAGAAAATATTTTATGACTTTAAAGTCTAAGTTTTACCCTTGTAATAATTAAAGTAAATTAGGAATTAAAATAGCAATATAACTTATTATTATTGTTATTGGTAGTGGTAGCGTATTAAAAATTGAGTTGATAAATGTTTACTTTATGAATAATCGATTAACGTGAGAAATTTCTTACCTATAAATTTATTTAATGATATTGATGTTAGTAAAGCCTCCCTTATTTATTAATAGTAATTATTTTAACATTCAAAATCAATTCTGAACTATAATAGGATTAGTGCAGTACACTTTGATTTTTCTCATATTCAAGAGGAAAGGGAGAAAACCAACTGAACCAATTATGGCAAGTGTTCTTTATTTATTTATGAAGTATTTGAACAATGTGTTTAATTGAAAATAGCATATTTATATTGAAAATATAGATATCTTACAATATTTATATTATCATTAAGATTTTATATCATCTATTAATTTCTGTTAGGGCACGGAGGAATCGAACCACCATCATCCTGCTTGTAATGCAGGTGCTCTTCCATTGAGCTAGCACCCTTTACAACATGGAGGGAGAGGGACTGTGTTAACACCTAAGCTATGTGAAAGCTTTTAAAACCATAATGAATTTTACATTGTTCCCCCGACGATCATGCGTGGACTGCCCACTTGAAATGTTGGTTTGAAAAACTCACTAACAACTTAATCTAGAAAATCATTCACAATGATGACAAACTGTGAAAGCCTACACTCTGGAAATGTTACTACTTTGTCTTTGTTGAGTATAACATATTGCACTAGTAAAAAGTTCGCACCACTTTAAAGTCTACAGAAGAAAATATAATATTAATTAGAATGCAACCGAGTAGAACAATTAAATTTATATCAATTATAATAACAAATAATAGGGAAAAGTCACTTCAAACCTTATTGCAAATGCCTTACAGTATTCACAAAGGAAGCCTAGAAGATGTTTTAAGGTTCATTATTGAATATGATTATGCACATTTGATATAGTGACATGTTGAGTTTATATCAAAAGCAAATTAAAAAGTTAAAAATCGAATGGTGTTATCTAATTCACATAAAGTACCATCACATGAATTAACATAGAAGTTGAACCAAACTTTTCATATTAGTAAATAATATAAAATTCCTCAAAAAAGGGCTTGAAGAGAATATTTGATATACAACAAACATTGAAAAGTGTTTCTTCTTGTATATTAATAACTCGTTCAAAGAGAAAATTACATTCATGAAACATCTCCACCTAATCTCCTTATATTCAGTCAAACAAATCAATTACAACTTGTACACCACATTTATTTATCGTGGTATTCCTACAATCTGCTTTCTTTTGTATCCATGCCCAAACTATGGTATTAACTGGAATAGATCCAAGTCATGTGTCATGAAGGTTTGGTACCCAATATTGTTCTAAAATATTTCCCTTGTATTTCCCTAAACTAGGCTGCCACCAATCAATCTTTACATGAAGAGTCTCGCTGTCATCATCCTAGAAGATATCTGAGGTGGATTTTTTCATCCAAATCGTCTCTCCTTCATCCTCATTTCCTGATCTAACAAACAACATCTTTCCTTTCTCAACCTCAAATCTAGGATCAAATGTTGGATTTGGATTACTGCACTTGGGTCCAACATATACCGCTTCATCTATCACATTATCAAAATCCCCATCCATAATACTTGATATTGCATGGAGTGCATTACCATCAACGTTAACATTTTTCCTTGTCTTGGGCCAAAAATCATCAAAAGAAGAATCACTTTCATCCAAGGATGTATGGTCATTGTAGATTCCATCTAATGCATCAAGAACTCTTTTCCAATACTCTAGTTTTTTATTCCATTCCTCTGTAACAATTGGTGAATTCTCATTGCCAATAGTCTCTTCCCACATTTTTATGTATGATGTTATTCCTTCCTTTAGTTCTTTTGAATAAACATCATTGTCTTTGGGACGTAAGAAATATGGCTTCCCTGTGGGCAATATAGGTCAACCTTCATCATCTATATTCCACAACTCAACTGGTTATGACCACTCAATGTCTTTGATGGATTCTTTATACCTCATAACTGGAACATCATTGAGTACAAGAAATTGGAAGTACTGGACATTAAGATGTCCAACTAGTGCATTTTTCCCCTCCTTGATGTACCCATTAAGAGAACTTTTGAAGTCATACACTTTGTCAATAAGTTTAGGTGGAAACACCCGTTTTTATTCTATTGTGCGATATGTATCCATCATCTCAAGTAAAGAATATAATTCTTTACTTTTCAAGTTGGAAGACATTCTTCCCTGGGTTCCATCTATGTCTTCATGGGTGTGCCCCACAAGCAAGAACCCAACCTCAATAGTGGTGAAGACACCAAGTACAGTTAATAGTGATAGAAACATGAAAACATAATGATTCTTATTATCACTAGCTACATTATCCAACTGTAACAACAAATGTGGAGGAAGAGGTTTAAAATCAAGATTTTGATTTTTTGAGCTTCCATTCAAATATAGGAAAGCATCCTTGTACACTCTACATTTTTAGTAAATAGAGTTTTGAAGTAATGCATTTGAAAGTGGGTTTCTTGAACTTCCACTCTCTTAAAGCAAATCACCATACATATCAAGGTGTGCGTCTTCAAGGTCCCTTAAGCACTTTGCAAGAGATTTAATGGTAAATTGTGATCCCATGTGTGCAAATCGTAAAGAGAAATGACCAAAACCTCCTATGCTATGCCCATGTGTTAGCATTCCTGTCAACGACAAACCCAAGTTTGTTCCTGCAACAGATTTTGATTTGACACGTAATCTTGGGATTGAAGTCTGTGTTTTGCCATTTTATCATGGATAATGCTCAATTATTCCTTTGGATACCGCTCTGACATAATTATGTGGGCATAGTAACAATATCTTCCACACATAACAATATTATTATGTTTCTTCAGTCTAGCTCGTTCCTTTTCTTCCAACTCTTTTGTAGTCGTTGTCTTCATCTGTGCTTTCAACACGATACATTCACTACATTGATTGAAGTTAGTGTTCTTTGAAAATGTCACATCTAGAAAATAGTATTCTAAATCTTGCTCATTGTTTGTTGTGATATTGATGGAAAATTGAGCTGTTGAAGAGCCTCATCGATCTCTTTTAACAAGGAACTTTGGGTGTACGTTGATGGCATCAATCTTAAAGGAGTAGACGTTCCATCTTCTTCAAATTGTCGTGTTTGGTTCAGTGAAAAATCTAAATTATCCATTACAATTTTGTGCAATATTTCTATGGTTGCCATAGTATGTGCACGTGGTTTGCAATTGTTGGTGTTACCATGTATTCCTTTGACATGTCCTTGTTGGAAATTATGTTGGTAAGTATTGAAGGTGCTTTGAGGAATATTATGTATCTTGTACCATTCTTTCTTACAAATAATATCTCCATTAAACCTCACGTCCTTTACTTTCCTAACAGTAGGAGGTAGGCCATGGTCATGGCTCTTTGACACGATTGTGTTGGAAATGAGTGAATTCAAGACAAATTCCCTAATACCATTAATTTTAAGAGTTTCATACCCCTTCTAGTAGCTGCAATGGATTTCCTATCCACATGTTGAATACAATCTTGTTTGCAACATTCATCCGTTGCCAAAAGTCGAATTTCTTTCTCTTCATCTCTCTGTGTTTGAAAGTTTCCAACTTTTTTTGTAGCCACAACTCGTTTAATCCTTTTATATGTTCTCATTACATGCATAGCAATTGAGTCTGTATCTTTTTCATTATAAATATCACCATCCCATGTGTTTAAGGGACTTGTGTCATCTATAAGATCCCATACCCCCATTTCCTTGGGTGACTCTTTGAAATTTTCATTCACCCTTAAAATATCACCTTCATTGTCCACCAACTTATTTATTAGCCATCTAACCAAACAATGTATAAACTTATCCCCAATCCTACATCTTTCACAATTTCTTCCTATGTCGTCCACAAAAAAAAATGAATTCCTTTTCACCTAACATTTCACCCTCAACCATGTCATCCTCACGAACATTAACTATGATCCCTTTGGCAATGCACATGCTTGTTCACATGTGTAGGAGAAACCTATTTACATGTGAATGTAAGCCTATCTTGGGGAGTATTTACTGGATGATCTGACAATGAGGTTCCGAATCTGATTCTTGCCAAATCTCATAAGATACCAATGCACCCCCTAGTGTATTCTCAAATCCTGTTGGATGTGGAAAAAGAGCATCATGTTTTAACACCTTCTCAATGTTAACCACTATGGATCCTTTATTTACCATCCTTCAATGCACCTTATGACCAATCTTTGTATTGAATATGGAACCTTCACCCACCTTCACTCCACATTGCAAAAGATCTACCATGTCTCCAATAGAAAATCCAGAAGAGACATTTGCACATATACTGCAAATTAAACAAACTTAGTATTTGCTCAAAAAAACAAGCAATGTACTATCAAAAACACTTAACATGTGCTTCAACATTTTGATTTACCTTTGTTATGCCTCAAATCTATGATCTTCCATGGATATAAGTCCCCTTCATCGACATCTTCCACAATCAAATGTGGTTCAATGACATCAATTATCAAAACCATAACATATCCTACATTAAGCCTTTCTCCACCATAATGAGTTGTATTCTCTGTAGATTCAACCCTGCCCAGTCCAATAACTTTACCATTAATTAGGAGGTCAACATAGTCCCCTCTTATCAAAATTATATTTTCCATTGTAACTCCTCCCAATTTCTGTAACACATTTGAATTGTAGTTTGTAATTAAGGTTAAACCATATGAAGTGTCTGTTCAAAAAAGTAATATAGTTGCAATAATTCAAAACAATAGGGTAGCCCTTTTGTATGCCACGAAACATTGTTCCCCTACATCTTGTGCATGTTAGCAAAACGGAATTTACATATAAATTACATAAAATATATATAAAGAGATCACACTAAGAGATACAAGAAGTATCAAAGAATGACAAATATCAACTCAGATAAACCCACCAAATTCCTATTTGACTATGGACATGGCACTTATATTATTGATGTCTGTATGAATGTGCTGAAAATCTAGCTAGAGTTAACTTCCGTTCTTAAAACGTTGCACGATGAATGAAAGTTAATGTGTGTTACTTTTCCTAATGTAGTTTTCTATCTAACAGAACCACATTGTCATTAATCACATTACACCATGATGGAAATCTAGTTGGAGTTAGCTTTCATTCATAAAACATTGCATGGTGACTAAAAGCTAATCCGTGTTAGTTTTCATAAGGTAGTTTTCCATCTAACACAACCACATTGTCATCAAATACATTACACCATAATAGAAATATAGTGGAGTTAGCTTCCTTCTAACAACATGGCATGGTGAGTGAAACCTAACGTGCGATAGCTTTCATAAGGAAGTTTTCTATCTAACATAACTACATTGTTATCTATCACATTGCACCGCGATGGAAATCTAGCTAGTGTTAGTTTTCATTATTAAAACATTGCATGGTTATTGAAATCTAAAATGTGTTACTTTTCATAAGATAGTTTTTCATCTCACACGACCACATTGTCATCAATCACATTGCACCATGATGGAAATCTAGTTACAGTTATTTTTCATTCTTAAAACATTGCACCGTGAGTGAAAGTTAATATGTGTTAGTTTTCAAAATGCAATTTTAAATCTAACACAACCACATTGTCATCAATCACATTGCACCATGATAGAAATCTAGCTGGAATTGGCTTTCATTTTTAAAACATTGCATGGTGAGTGAAAGCTAATGTGTGTTAGTTTTAATAAGGGAGCTTTATATCTAAAACAACCACATTATTATCAAATATATCACACCATGATGGAAATCTAGCTGGAGTTAGCTTTCCTTTGAACAACATGGCACGATGAGAAAAATGTAATGTGTGTTAGCTTTCATAAGGTAGTTTTTCATCTACCACAACCACATTGTCATCAATCACATTGCACCGCAATGGAGATCTAGTTGGAGTTAGCTTTCGTCCTTAAATCGTTGCACGATAAGTGAAATCTAATGTGTGTTAGCTTTCATAATGTAGTTTCTCATCTAGCACAACTACATTGTCATCAATCACAATTCACTATGATGAAAATTTAGTTGAAGTTAGCTTTGGTAAAAGCTAATGTGTGTTAGTTGTCATAAGTTAGTTTTTCATCTAACACAGCCACATTGTCCTCAACTACATTACACCATGATGAAAATCTAGTTGGAGTTAGCTTTCATTCTAACAACATGGCATGATGAGTAAAAGCTAATATGTGTGTTAGTTCATTGCACCATGATGAAAGGCTAGCTGGAGTTAGTTTTTGTTCTTAAAACATTGTACGTTGAGTGAAAGTTAATGTGTGCTAGTTTTCATAAGGTAGTTTTCTATCTAAAACAACCATATTTCCATCAAATACATAATACGATGATGGAAATGTAGCTATAATTAGCTTTCATTTTAATGTGTTCACTTTCATTCTTAAAGCATTGTATGGTGAGTGAAAGCTAATGTGTTAGCTCATTGCACCAAGATGGAAATCTAGTTGAAGTTAGCTTTTGTTTTTAAAACATTGCACGGTGAGTGAAAGTTAATGTGTGTTAGAATTCATAAGGTAGTTTTCTATCTAAAAGAGTCACATTGTCATTAAATACATAACACCATGACAAAAATCTAGTTGAAATTAGTTGAAGATCTTAAATCATTGCACGATGAGTGAAATCTAATGTGTTAGCTTTCATAATGTAGTTTCATCAATCATAATGCACCATGATGGAAATCTAATTGGAATTAACTTTCCTCCTAACAACATGGCACGATGAGTGAAATCTAATGTGTTAGCTTTCATAATGTAGTTTCATCAATCATAATGCACCATGATGGAAATCTAGTGGAGTTAGCTTTCACAAGATAGTTTTCCATCTAACACACCCACATTGTCATCAAATACATTACATCATGATGGAAATCTAATTGGAATTAACTTTCCTCCTAACAACATGGCACGATGAGTGAAAGCTCATGTGTGTTCGCTCATTACACCATGAAAATCTGGCTGGAATTAGTTTTCTATCTAACACAACCACATTGTCACATTTCACCGTGATGAAAATCTAGCTGGAGTTAGTTTTTTACCTTAAATCGTTGCACGGTGAATAAAATCTAATGTGTGTTAGCTTTCATAATGCAGTTTTTCATTTAGCACAACCACATTGTCATCAATCAAAATGCACTATGTTGGAAATCTAGCTAGAGTTATCTTTCATTCTTAAAACGTTGCACGATGAGTAATTGTTAATGTGTGTTAGCTTTCTTAAGGTAGTTTTCCATCTAACACGACCACATTATCATCAAATACATTACACCATGATGCAAATCTAGCTGGAGTTAGTTTTCCTTCTAACATGGCACGACGAGTAAAAGCTAATGTGTGTTAGCTTTCATAAGGTAGTTTTTCATCTAACACAACCACATCGCCATCGATCACATTGCTTTGTAATGGAAATCTAGCTGGAGTTAGCTTTCATCCTTAGATGATTGCACAGTGAGTGAGATATAATGTGTGTTAGCTTTCATAATGTAGTTTTCTATCTAACACAACCACATTGTCACATTGCACCGTGATAGAAATCTAGCAGGAGTTAGTTTTTGAACTTAAATCGTTGCACGGTGAATGAAATCTAATGTGTGTTAGCTTTCATAATGTAGTTTTTCATTTAGCACAACCACATTGTGATCAATCAAAATGCACTATGTTAGAAATCTAGCTAGAGTTAGCTTTCGATCTTAAAACGTTGCACGGTTAGTAATTGCTAATGTGTGTTAGCTTTCGTAAGGTAGTTTTCCATCTAACACGACCACATTGTCATCAAATACATTACACCATGATGCAAATATAGCTGGAGTTAGTTTTCCTTCTAACATGGAACGACGAGTGAAAGCTAATGTGTGTTAGCTTTCATAAGGTAGTTTTTCATCTAACATAAGCACAATGTCATCGATCACATTGCTCCGTGATGGAAATCTAGCTGGAGTTAACTTTCGTCCTTAGATGATTGCACGGTGAGTGAAATATAATATGTGTTAACTTTCATAATGTAGTTTTCCATCTAACACAACCACATTGGCATCAATCACAATGCACCATGATGAAAATATAACTAGAGTTAATTTTCATTCTTAAAACATTGCACGGTCAGTAAAGCTACTGTATGTTAGCTTTCATAAGGTAGTTTTCCATCTAACACAACCACATTGTTATCAAATATGTTACATCATGATGGAAATCTAGTTGGAGTTAGCTTTCCTTCTAACAACATGTCACTATAAGGGAAAGCTTATGTGTATTAGCTCATTACACCATGATGGAAATATAACTGAAGTTAGCTTTCATTTTAACAACATGGCACGATGAGTGAAAGTTAATGTGTGTTACCTTTCATAAGGTAGTTTTCTATGTAACACAACCACATTGTCATCAAGCACATTGCACCGTGTAGAAAATCTAGCTAGAATTAGTTTTCATCCTTAAATTGTTGTACGGTGAGTGAAATATAATGTGTGTAAGCTTTCATAGTGTGTTTTTCCATCTAGCACAACCACATTGTCATCAATCACAATGCACCATGATGAAAATCTAGCTGGAGTTAGTTTTCATTTTTAAAACATTGCACGGTGAGTAAAGCTAATGTATGTTAGCTTTCATAAGATAATTTTCCATCTAACATAGCCACATTGTCATCAAATACATTACACCATGATGTAAATCTAGCTGGAGTTAGCTTTTCTTCTAACAACATGGCACTATGAGAAAAAGTTTATGTGTGTTATCACATTACACCATGATGAAAATCTAGCTGGAGTTAAATTTCATTTTAACAACAATGCATAATGACTGAAAGTGAATGTGTGTTAGTTTTCATAAGGTAGTTTTCCATCTAACACAACCACATTGTCATCAATCACATCGCACCGCGATGGAAATCTAGTTGGAGTTAGCTTTCATCCTTAAATCATTGCACTGTGAGTGAAATCTAAAGTGTGTAACCTTTCATAATGTAGTTTTCCATCTAACACAATCACATTGCACCGTGATGGAAATATAGCTGGAGTCAGCTTTCAACCCTTAAATTGTTGCACGGTGACTGAAATCTAATGTGTGTTATCTTTCATAATGTAATTTTTCATTTAGCACAACCACATTGTCATCAATTAAAATGCACCATGTTGAAAATCTATCTAGAGTTACCGTTCGTACTTAAAACTTTGCATGGTGAGTAATAGCTGATGTGTGTTAGCTTTTGTAAAATAGTTTTCCATCTAACACAGCCACATTGTCATCAAATACATTACAACATGATGCAAATCTAGCCGGAGTTAGCTTTCTTTCTAACAACATGCACGATGAGTGAAAGCTGGTGTGTGTTAGCTCATTACAACATGATGAAAATCTAGCTGGAGTTAGCTTTCCTTCTAACTACATGGAACGATGAGTGAAAGCTAATGTGTATTAGCTTTCATAAGGTAGTTTTTCATATGACACAATCACATCGTCATCAATCACATTGCACCGTTCGTTCTTAAAACATTGCACGGTGAATAAAGCTAATGTGTGTTAGCTTTCATAAGGTAGTTTTTCATCTAACACAACCGCATTGTTATCAAATACATTACACCATGATAGAAATCTAGCTGGAGTTAGCTTTTCTTCTAACAACATGGAACTATAAGGGAAATGTTATGTGTGTTAGCTCATTACACCATGATGGAAATCTAGCTGGAGTTAGCTTTCATTTTAACAAGATGGCACGATGAGTGAAAGCTAATGTGTGTTAGCTTTCATAAGGTATTTTTTCATGTAACACAACCACATCATCATTGATCACATTACACCCTAATGGAAATCTAGTTGGAGTTAGATTTCTTCCTTAAATCGTTGCATGGTGAGTGAAATCTAATATGTGTAAGATTTCATAGTGTATTTTTCTATCTAGCACAACTACATTGTCATCAATCACAATGCACCATAATCGAAATCTAGCTAGAGTTAGCTTTTGTATTTAAATCATTGCATGATGAGTAAAGCTAATGTCTAATAGCTTTCATAAGTTAGTTTTTCATCTAACACAGCCACATTGTTATCAAATACATTACACTACGATGAAAATCTAGCTGCAGTTAGTTTTCCTTCTAATAACATGGTACTATAAGGGAAAGCTTATGTGTGTTAGCTCATTACACCATGATGTAAATCTAGTTGGAGTTAGCTTTCATTTTAACATGGTATACTTAGTGAAATCTAATGTGTGTTAGATTTCATAAGGTATTTTTCCATGTAACACAACCACATTGTCATCAATCACATTGCATTGTGTTGAAAATCTAGCTAGAGTTAGATTTTATCCTTAACTCATTGCAAAGTGAGTGAAATCTAATGTGTGTAAGCTTTCATAGTATAGTTTTCCAACTAGCACAACCACATTGTCATCAATCACAACGCACTGTGATGGAAATCTAGCTGAAGTTAGCTTTTGTCATTAAAACATTGTATCATGAGTAAAGCTAATGTATGTTATCTTTCATAAGGTAGTTTTTCATATAACACGTCCACATTGTTATCAAATACATTACACCATGATGGAAATCTATCTAGAGTTAGTTTTTCTTCTAACAACATGGCACTATAAAGGAAAGCTTATGTGTGTTAGTTCATTATACCATGATAGAAATCTAGCTGGAGTTAGCTTTCATTTTAACAACATGGCACGATGAGTGAAAGCTAATGTGTGTTAGCTTTGTTAAGGTAATTTTTCGTGTAACACAAGCACATTATCATCAATCACTTTGCACCGTGTTAGAAATCTAACTAGAGTTAGCTTTCATACTTAAATCATTGCACAGTGAGGGAAATCTAATGTGTGTAAGATTTCATAGTGTAGTTTTCTATCTAGCATAACCACATTTTCATCAATCACAATGCACCATGATGGAAATCTATCTAAAGTTAGCTTTCATTTTTAAAACATTGCACGGTGAGTAAAGCTAATGTCTGGTAGCTTTCATAAGGTAGTTTTCCATATAACATAGCCACATTGTCATCAAATACATTACACCATGATGGAAATCTAGCTGGAGTTAGCTTTCCTTCTAACAACATGGCACTATAAGGAAAAGCTTATGTGTGTTAGTTCATTACACCATGATGGAAATCTAGTTGGAGTTAGCTTTCATTTTAACAACATGGCACGATGAGTGAAAGCTAATGTGTGTTAGCTTTCATAAGGTAGTTTTCCATCTAATACAATCGCATTGTCATCAATCACATCACACCGTGATGGAAATCTAGCTGGAGTTAGCTTTCGTCCTTAAATCGTTGCATAGTGAGTAAACTCTAATGTGTGTAAGCTTTCATAATATAGTTTTCAATCTAGCACAACCACATTGTCATCAATCATACTGCACCATGATGGAAATTTAGCGGGAGTTAGTTTTTATTCTTAAAACATTGTATGGTTAGTAAAAGCTAATGTGTGTTAGCTTTCATAAGGTAGTTTTTATCTAACACAACCACATTGTCATCAAATACATTACACCATTATGGAAATCTAGCTAGAGTTAGTTTTCCTTCTAACATGGCACTATGCGTGAAATCTTATGTGTCTTAGCTCATTACACCATTATGAAAATTTAGTTGTAGTTAGCTTTCATCCTTAAATCGTTGCACGCTGATAGTACTACATATGGCTCAAAAGTCTCACGACATTTTGCCACAAATAAGTTAAAATTGAATTTTTCGTGGAAAAATAGTTTTAAAATGTTGGAAAAAAATGAAAATGTCCTCGACAATCGTCGTTATAGCGACGCATAGTCCATAACGTTTCTATAGCGACGGACCTTTGTCGCTATAGCGACGCATATTACATTCGTCGCTATTATATTTTTTTCGGGAAATTTGCTTAATGAAAATTTAGGAGGGAATTGACGTGCAGTACTGATTTGAAATTCTAGGCCTTGTGAATTATGTCAAAAATGGGTTAGGTCCGATGTCGACGAGTGCCGCATAGGTATTAATGGAAGCATCCAAAGAGGATACCAAGTGAGTACCTAGACAACAATGGTATAGTGATCCAGTAACATGCATAGGCATGGAAGTAAGTGAGTCAAAAGAAATTTGGATTCATTATTCATATCTAACAGGACCCTGCATATCCATGAGGGACGACATCACGAAATCCATTAACCAGCACCTAGGCTCCCTTCTCCACCCAATCATAGCTTCACCAATTGTTACCTATTTCACCAGCCCCCAAGGAAATGTAGAATGCTCGTTCATACTCAGATATGGAGCAAATAGATCATAGGTAGTTCAGTTATCCTCCAAGGGTTTATAGCATTCTCCTTTATCCTCTTGTTGATGATTCATTTTCACATCAAATTGGGCAATGTAGGTCAGGTTTGTATTTGGTTGGTGGATTCACTACAAGCTGGGTGCCTTAGCTGTGGATGCTGCAACATTTTTTGTGATGTTGGGTCTAGGAAACGACACCCCCTTTCATGATGGAAGTATACAAAAATATTCATTTAATTTCATTCTCTTGTTGGACCTCTTACCCAAGAAGGACTTTGTCTTTAACCTTGATTATCTGGAAACTTTCTCTGAAGACGGAAATCTTGAAAATTACAGGAAACTTGATGAAAATGCCCCTCAATTGCAGTTATATGTTCCATCTTCACTTTATTTAAGGAGTGATGTGCTACCAATTGCCCTATTATTCAAGTTTAGAGATATCAGTCTGCCCATGGTTTGCATTCATTAGTAGAGGAATTTATTTATCCCACAACCAATAAGGGTTTTCAGACATGGGTCGAAGCTTTTGATGGATGTAGTGGGCGACCTGAGTTGGGTCGAAGCTTTTGATGGATGTGGTGGGAAGCTTGAGTTGGAGGACAAGGAGAAGATCGATTTTGGTGAGGGATGAGCAAATTAAAACTATAGGGATTGAGAAAGATCTTATTTATCTTCACAAGTTGTTTAGATAAGAGATTGCAAACTGTGTGATTGTTGCCATTAGAAAAGGTTAATGAAGCTAGCAATATCAAAAGGTATGTTGAGTTGTGCACCCATTATTTATTTTTATGTTTAGGTGGGTACCATTAGATCTCTATCAGCCCCCTTCATACACAAGATCTTTTTCTCCTGTTTCCTTAGATTTTATGTCTTGGATTCATTATAATTGGTCTCCACAATATATAATTAAGATTTTAATACAATTATTGTGCTACTACTCTATTTCTATGTTTATTCAAGGAGGGGACACCGAAATAAAGTTTGATATTATTGTAATTTGAGTTTGTTGTTCTACCCCTTCTATCCTCCAATTCCTACTTTCCTCTCTGCCTATCAATTCATTCAAAGATTGGTAAATTAGCGTTATACTTCACTAGACTCTTCTTCCTTTTTCAAGTAAAGGTAAATAAACTCACCCAAACGTTTTGGACTTTAGAGTTTCTCTACATGTCTGTCATGTTTATTTCGAGTCCTGGGATGGATCAAGGTGCAAAAGGTAGAGGGCTCCGTGCTTGTGTTCTTAATGCATATAACGCTCTTTTGCAGCCTCCAGCAAGCCATATTACAATTCAAAAAGAAATCAATCTTGATATGCGTAGCACAAACATCCTCTCATGTTATCAGTTGGCTCTAATGCTCTCATTTTCATGTTTTGGTTCATCTCAATTGACAACAATGTGGAGACTGTGAGGCTCAAAACAACAACTTTTAATAGAAACTATTTTGGGATATTAAAAATCAATCTTGCACTTGAGACTAGTTCATCATGGTATATGGGATTCAAAGAATTATCAATATGGGTTTACAATGGAAAAAACTGGGTTTTTTGAGAAACTTCAGAATTCAAAATCCCAAATTTTGTAGGAAGGTTGAAGTTAATACAGAGGGCACATCATGTAAGAGTTCCAAAGGTATGTAATTGGCAAGTTGGATTTAGTAGCCAATTAAGGGAAGTTCCCTTGGTATTCATATGACATCAAATCAAGAGGAAAATTTGGACATTCTAATTATATTTCCTTGAAAATCTTATATGGAGATGATATTGATGCACAAAAAAGATATTTTCCTACTTTTCTATGTATGTTGAATTGAATTTATTTAGCTTTGAATAATAGGTCAAGGGAATTTTCATGAATTGTAAACTCTATGTTATTTCGAGGATAAAGGAGTTGTTGATTGAGAAATGAAGGGGTTATGTTTGATTGACATATTACTAGAACATCCAGTAATTTAATATTTATAAGAATTTTGATGATCTAGCTTATTTTGGAGTGAATCCAAATTGCTACACCTAATTATGATTTAGAATGTGTATTTGGCCATCTTTGACAAGCTTTCTCTACAATTCATTCAACAACTACTCTCTTTATTTCCTTGCATTTTCCCCATTTAAATACAACCATATTATAGTGATGGAATATATAATTTAACTACACAATACTTCCAGC
>LPNX010997687.1:0-16264 GCA_001517045.1 Pseudotsuga menziesii | reverse complement strand
CAAATATTGTTGAGGAAATTTTATGCTTGAACACATCTGAGAGGCTTTAAAGTGGGTTGACAAATGGTTGTCCTGTCACTATCTAGGGAGCAATAGAGGTTCGTATCTCCCTTTTAATCCCATTTAGCTGTGGAAATTCTAGGACCAATGCACCTCTAAAATTGCATGCTTTCAAGCTAGAAGAACGAGAAAGAAATGGTTTTTTAGTTGGTAGATTCATGGTACTTTTACATAGGGAATAACTAAACTACAAGACTTTAGTAAATATAAAGGGCCTCCTAGATTCTAAATTTAACTCAACTTACCTTGAAATAAAATATCAATAAGTGGATGCTAGATCCACTTTTCTCTCCAATAACCAATAATAAAAGTAAAGCACATTTAGTAGCTTCTAGATCCATGCTTCAAGGGCCACTAAAAGCCTCCTCAAAACTAGCTTCTCCTCGTTAAAGGGAGAAAATTGCATACAATAGGGTTTGAATGCTTTCTTTCCACCACTTGTCACTTTCCAATTTACAGTGTTCCCTTGAGTCATGGTATTTGATCTTATCTTTGGAAAGAAAATTCCATTGAGTTGTGAAGGGAGTTTCTCCTCTTTTCTTTGTAAATCATGCCAATAATCGATTAGATGATTTATCATGCCTCCAAATATGCGAGACATACCTTGAACCATGTGAAATATCTCATGATATCCCTCCAAATGTACTCTTGAGTGGGACGTCCTTCTTTGATGGGCTAGATCCATGCTTCCTCCAAAAATAACTATATTAAAATATAGAGAGAGGGCCCTTCAAGTTAGATTATCCTCATAATAGGTCTTCTTAGCCTGGGGAATGTACTAGCTGCCAATTATCTTTTCTTATCCTAGGGAGTTCCACATATAAAGCATCTACACCTTGACATTTCATTTTTCACCATGATACAAGCATTGGAGGCTTCCCTAAATGGAGAGTTCTTCATTGATGCATGTGCTTCTTAGCTATTGCATAAAACCTTCTGAATGGTATGGAACAATGGTTTCCTAAAGGATGGGCATTTCTTCTTAGCTTGATGGGTTCCTATCTCCTCTCAAATGACCCAAATGACCATTGCAACAGAAATACAAGTGGTGTTAAGATTTGATATCAAATAGTTGGAGATATTCCTTGCAAACTGCATGGAGTGATTCCTTAAATGTGTCGTCATTAGATCTTGAATGCCCCTCCATTATCTAATAGTGCTACTTGGTTATGCCTTTTCATAAAGAAATATCTTAGAGACTTCTTTTTGGCATATTAGGTCATCAACCAAAGTATCTCACCATGAAAGTATGCACATAACTATTGAAACAAGAAAAATGATTCTAGATTAAGTCCCTTTTCTTAACCTTATCTCCATAGAAAAAGCGTCATATTCTCCAAGGTAGGATTCCCATAAATCCACAATCAATATTGAATGATGTTGGTTTCTATTCTCTGCAAGATTTTGTTGTGTTAGTTGATATATCAAAAGATAGAGCTCCTAATCTAATATGTGGTTTTTAACAGTTCCTTCAGGTATTGCATCCCTAATGATTGCATCTCATATAATACTGCCCTTGCCAAACTATGAAATTTTTGAACTTCCTCTCGCTCTCCAACCAAGTAATTTGGAGGTAAACATGATGATCACTTTGGTCAATGATGCTCTTATACATCACATGAAAATACCTGCTTCCGTAAACACTATAATAGTTATACGCAGTCAATTATGGCTCGACTTTATGATCAACTAAACAAAAATCCATATTTTGTAGTGCAGCATGGATTAGATCATTGGGTTCTTCCATTGAATTGTAGATTGTTAGGAAGGGCCCATATATGAATAGTTTCCAAACTTTGATTTTTCCTTCTTTGTTGCATCATATCTTTTCCATAGTTCTGTAATATATGCATGAGATAATTTTATTTATTCTTAAATATGTTTGCAACTTTGCACATACGACAACGACATGACTAATCACCCTTAGGTAGATAATTTTTTGGAGGAACTAAACAAGCAAACATGCATTGATTTCCCATAACTAGATAATCATGCATATATCACAGGTTGGATACTCCTCGTTAGATTGAGGTCACATAAGGATCTAATGGAAACAAGGTCATGAGGCCTGGTTTGGTTAGAATCCGTCATATTATGTAGCATTTGACAGGGTATGTAGGAACACTAGACTATTTTGTGGAATAAGCTATGAATCTAGAGCAGTTTATGCAAAAGAACCTTGTTCCCATCTTTTACAGATTGCAACCCTTCTGCTCCAATGACCCTCCTCCAAGAAAGTTTTTAGCATCATGTACACCCAAGACCAGACCAGCATGGCTGTCATGAGGCTCAGAAAATTTGCTTGTAACTTGTCTTCAGCAGATCTGTCAGCCAACTCTTCCAACTGATGCATCCCTGACAATATGATTTCAGGATGAGTGTGCCCTACCAAGATCCCAATTCACAAATGTACCCAAGTTCCCTAAGGCATTCTTCAGAAGTGCAGATTTATATGGGCTGATTTCAGCATCCATGCATTTATGTGTCTGTACAAATTCTTTTAGAGCCCAAACTCATGTCCATCTATCCACGATTTTTTGTGGTGCACAATTTTAAGGCACAATTTATTTTTTCTCTGCATGTGAAAGCAGTGATTTTGGCATTGTGTATGTCTCCTATATGAGCATGTATCCTTGAGGGTAGGTTTTTTCCACTACAGTACAATTTTCAGAAAAACTCTTTGGCTTCTACAACACAATTTTCAGATAAATTCCTTGGCTGTTAAGTGCACTACAAATTTGGGCATGTAGCGAGCCTCAGAGATATTTCAGAAGCATGAGTGTATTTTTCCCTACAACAATTCAAATCAGTGTGTATTTTTTACAGTCCTTTGTGAGTGTTTCCCACTTCATTCCATGTATGTGGCTTTTTCCCTATCACGATAACATGAAAATCAAACACCTAAAGAAAACCAAGATTACTAGATATTTGAGTTTTTAAACAACAAGATGCTAATACGACTTGATTGAGGCATATATGATTAGCTAATTGCCTTTCATGGTGATGGGGATCTAGACACCATAGTTCTTAATGCACAATAAGTATGGAGCTTCATGCCACTAGAAATCTGAAAATATTATTTAAATTCCATTTTGAGGACATAATTTGAAATTGTCTTGAATTAAGCATTTTTAGAACACATAAATTTAAGAAACAATATATTGAGGAAATATGATTTTGATTTTGAGTGTACTATGGATTTAATGTTATTGAATTGATGGTTTCTTCTTCAGACTTCTAGACGAACTATTGGGTTTCTCTATCAAAATAGTATCATCAGTTTTGTACTACAATATTCACATGGTCAAATTGCTGCAGGGTTTGATTGATATCCAAACAAGGAAAGTTGGATGATAGGAACCCTGGTTTTCAATGTGCAATATAGATATTTTTTTTTCCATTGCATCTTATGACAATAGAGACTCAAGAGTCATACATCATTGAGTCAAGCAATGGCTATCCAAACTTCTCCCCTCCCAACATAGGGAATGAAACCCATAATATCTTCCTTGGCTTCAATTTGAAGGGTCTAACTTTTCTAGAATTGAGAATTCTGGTTGAAATCTGTGCTGGCAATTCTGATCTAAAAGCCGTGTTCTTACTCAAATCAAAGGGATAGCGTCCTGATTAAAAGTTTCACATTGCCTTTTCCATAAAAAGAGATGGTTGTCAATCTGATGGATTTCAAACAGTTTCCCTGAACTGTTTGGCCATCTATCGTCCCCCAAAAATGAGCCTTTCCAATTGGGGCCAATTGTACTCTAGTTTATTGTTATGGGATTTATGGTTACCTCTTCAGACTTGACAAAATTTCTAAGTTTCCATGAAAATGGAATGATCAGTTTTTCACTACACTATTTACATGCACAAATGGGATGTGTGGGGTTTGACTGATATCCAAACAAAGAGAGACGGCGGGAACTCTGGTTTTCAATGTGCAGTCTATATGTATTTTTAAAATGCATCTTATGACAATAGAGAATCAAGAATCATAAATCATTAAGCCAAGATATAGTTACTCAGGCCACCCCCCCTAAAAGAGGGAACGAGAGCCAACATATCTGCCTTGGCTCCAATTTGAAGAGTCGCTCTTTTACTAAAATTGCCAATTCTGGTTGAAATCTGTGCTGGCAATTCTGATCTAAAAGATTTGATCTCACCCAAATGAAAGGGTATCATCCCCTTTAAAAGTTGCACATTGTCTTTTCATGAGTTTGGTGCAGAGAAATAGGGATAAGTGAGAAGAAACATCAGCTTTAATTCATGACAGTGTCTATCTCCTGTCTCATTAGTCATAAAATAGTAGCAATATTATAAATTTATATTTGTACTGCACATGACCTTACAGAGGTTTAATATGATTATACTTTCTTGGTTTTTCAGAACTGTTAGCTTTGGTTTTTTTGTTAGTTTTACAAAAAGAATTGAATGCAATAAAATATGGTTCACCAATCTCGTCAAGAAACCTATGCTGGATGAATGGTTAACAGAGCCATTAAAACAATATCATTTCACAAATTGCAATCCAAGGATGATGGTAGACTTTAGGAATTTTAAGACTTACGTTCCTAGGTAGGCAACCTCATGTCCATTGCATTTTTCCCATGTAGGAATTTCATCAGACCAACAATCCTTCTTTTTGAGACAATACTTAAGATGACAATCATTATAATTACATAACTACAACCTTTTTTTTCTTACAAAAGAAAAAAAAACCTTCAAAAGCTTGTTATGATCAAGTAAATGAGTAATCTACCAATTTAACTGCATTTTTCAAATGAGAGAGACTAAAAACACCTATAAATGTAATAACTAAAAACACCTATAAATATTAAATATGAACCAATAACTGTAATAACTAAAAATAAATACTGCAGTTTGTCCCCCAGTCGTGCATTTACCAGAATTTGTCCATTGGTGCTCAATTAGATACTCCTTTGATAAACGAGTAATTTTGTCCCCAAACCAAACCAAGACCCTGTGCATTGTGTCTGCAGACGCCCTAGCTAAAGTACTATGCTTTCCAGACTTACCAACCCTGCAATTTTTGGATGAAGAAGCCCTAGCCTCGTCCTATCAAGCCTTAAAACCTATGGAAAGAATTAACCTCCTAGCCCAGAATCTAAAAGAAGGCCCCCCTATCCCAACCAATCCACATCCTTATGTAATTGTTGATTTCTCAGATAAATCAAAAGAAGCCATAGCCTTGATTTGTATCATCGGGATATGATGATGACAAGTTTGTAATTGAAATTATCCTAGGATTCTTATCCCTCCTGACTCCATCAACAGGGGTGATGCCCCCCATATTTGACCTTTGTCATCACCTGGCTGAGAAAATCCACAACCAAATAGCAGAGTACCTTGCTCTGGAGAGATTTAGATATTCATCAATTTTATTTTAAATGTTTCTGTATCAAAATTTTCAACATTTTAAAGGGCTAGAGATGAAACTGAGGGACTAGGAAGGAAAACAACTACCTGTCTATACATGGACAGATCTAGTCCTCAAGAAACTAGGGAATCAGAATTTAAAGAATTTACAGACAAGGTCATGACAATAGCTTACTCCTTGTTGCATGATGCATCTCTTCCTATAATTTCTCTTAAGTATCAGAAGCTTCTGCAGCATAGCCCTGATACCAAAGTAGGAGATTGGTTCTTGTATGAATATTATACTATTTTGAGGGGATATTCTTTTGAAGAGGAACCTTACAAGTTACCTACATTTCTAACTCCAAGAGTGTTTCCCATGGAGTTTATCAGACAATGATTTATCTCTAATCAAGTTCACTTTGTGAAGTATAAAAACCCCATCACTTTCAGGTTCCCTAAAGATCTAAGACATTTATTGGTAAATACTAAAGACAAAAAATGCCCTATCTTACAAAGGAAATTTGTTAAATCAACTAAATTTGGAAAAGACATGAATGTGGCCTTATGACCCTCACCAGATCATTTCCAAAAAGAGGGTCGAAAATAAGAATTCAGCATAAAAATGCATGCCTTGTCCTGGCTAGGAGAAAGTGGCAAACCTATTTAATTGGGAGCAAGCTCAGGATATTCTTGGAAATGATGCAGAGCAAACCCCCACAGAATCACAAATAGGGGCTAAGAGAACAGTTGTAGAATCCTGTACAAACATGGATGTAGATGGAACTAAGGTACAACCACCAAGCAAGAAAGCCAGGGTCAAAGCTGAAAAAGAGTGAAAACAAGAAATTGTTGAACATACTCAAACTGAGGATCTACAAAATGAAGTGGAGGAATTACTAGAAAAAACCCCAGCAAGCAAAGAGGTGCCACCTATTACTACCAAGAACTACCCTTCATTGGTGCTTCCCACACCCCTAATGCAACAAGGGTCATCTCCTGCAAGCACAGTTCAAGTGTAGCCAAACCTACATGTTAAGTATATAGGTACAAGACAACAAAGTATGGACACAATCAAAGAGTTAAGATAGATCCAGGAACAAAAATATTGCTAACTGCGAAATATCACAAAGTAGATACCCTCAGAATGTCAATTCTGGAACCAAAAGTCTCAGCCCCCCAATCATTTGATGATTGGAAGACAAATGAGTAAAATGTACATTTTGGGTTATTCAGCCCCCTTGACAAGGCTGATTTTTACAAGCAATCCAGCAATATGTTGTTCACGAATGTGTTGCACTCCTCAGTTAATCAAAAGAAGCTAAGAATGGCATTGCAAAAATATGACAAACTGTTGAAAGCAGAGAAAACAATGGTTAAAGCCAAGCAGGTTACTATCACGGAGCTGGAAAGTAGGATAGTGGCCCTAGGGATAAATCCAGCTCAGACATCTCATGCCCAATTCCTCTTGCAACAAAAGGATAATGAGATTGCTCATTTAAGGAAGAGGCCAAATATACTTGATGCAGAGCTTGTTCAAACCCCATAATTATTAAAGTTGCAGGAAGAGAAGGACAGGATTTATGATAGCATGAAGCAGTATAGGTCACAGATGGAAGAGTATAGGAAGAAAGTGGATGACCTAAAGTTACAAATTTTTGCTACAAAATTAAAGCAAACATCCCTTTCTACTCAATCAATTCCCCAATTAGTATCTCAATTAGCTCAGGAGACCACTTAGCCCACATGGGAAACAGAGCAAGATACAAAAGAGAAAGACTTGCAGACCTCAGTAAAACATACAGAGGAAGCCATGGAGGAAGATGTTCTATCTGAGCAGACTAATAAGAGGGACAACAGAATAAAATAACTTGAGGAAGAAATAGGTGAGAAAGATGACCTCATTGAGGATTTGGAGAGTCAGAGAGATGATTTGAATAAAGAAGTCTCTAAACAGGTAATAGATCTGCAAGGGGAAGATCTCCTAAAAGGAGCCAAAAGAGTGCTATGGGAAAAAAACAACACAAGAGATCCTCAGCAAGTGGGACCATTGTGAAGTAATCCAAGTTGAATTAGAACTTTCCACTACAGCTACTGAAGAAACAAAAAGGATAAAATAGGAGCTTGAAGACAAACCTAAGATTGCAACAAAAGTAATCAGCTATTTGAACAACCAAACTAAAAGACAACTGGGAGAGTTACAAATTTCCAACAGAACTTGTTTGATAAAATGGACCAACCAAATGTTAATCAAGCAAAATCTACTGAATAGAACCCAAAACAAAATAAAGGCTTTGACTTCAAAAATTGCATTTTTTAAGGGTTTATTCAAAGAGGCCATAGCCAAGGGTCTGCCCCACTTGTGGGATGGTCATGGATATATATATATATATATAAGAAGGAAGAGTACCAAGAGCTCTTGATTCAAAATAAAAATGAAAAGGGAGAGTTTGATGAGCTACATGGTCCACTAGGAGGAGATGTTACAGTCGAGGAACTAACTGTTGAATTTGAAATATGGATAAAGTTGAAAATTTTGCTAAGAAAATTACCCCTTATATCTTATGAAAAAATCACAAATGTTGAGAGAGTTTTAGAATCTCTAAAATCCCAACAATATCCTATGGGAAAATATTGGCACCAAGTCTCCAAGGATCATAAGCTTGTTCTACCACCACAAGGGGAGCCTTAAGTACAGCCAGCACAATAGCCAATAGGGCAGCCAAGTGGGCAGAGTGGGCAGACATTCACATAGCCAATTCAGTAGGCTTTCATGCCACCAATGGGACAGTTGTCAGGGCAGGCAGTTATCCAGGCAATGCAACAGATGTTATGGTAGACATCTGGCCAGCCAGTAGGGCCAGCTAGCTATGCAGAAAGAGTATAAGGGAGTGGTTAGTCACCTCAGCCAAAGACCACTACAAAGAGTTTGAACAAGAATAAGTAAAGGCAAAAAGGGGCAGTTAGATAAGTCTAACCAAAGTTTAAAAGAGAATGATAGTGACAAGAGTGAGAATAGCTGGCAAGGCAGTTAGAGAAAATAGAAAATGGTTAGGTTTTCCTCTCCTACATAAGAAAGATTCGAGCTCAGACACAAGACTGGCAGATTTTTTAGAGGACCTCTGAAGGAGTTATTGAGTCGATGGTGTATAAATTTTGTATATAGGAATTAATCCAGAGATTAAGATTATGATGTGTTTTCAACGAATGTCTCTAATTGTTCTCCCTACTGTTATTTCCAGGTATAATCTCTATCCGCGTAGACTTTCTTGAGAGTAATTAAAGCTTTTCAGCAGGAGCTTTACATTGTATTTGTGTCAGTGATACGAATGTATGTTTGAGTAGTGAGATTGAATTTGAGATTTCATTTTTCATGACCTCGGTTCTGTCTTTTGATGTTTCAGTAATTTAGAGTAATCAAAGGTTTCTTTTACTGTGAAACATATGAATGTCAAATGTTGCCATTTATTCTGCAAAATATCAAGACTGCTTTTTTTTTGTTTGTTTGATTGTTGAATTCTTTATAAGGCCAGCACATTTGCTATCACCTTGAATGTGTAAGATTTGTCTGAGGGGCACCTTGTACAATTATTTTGTGTTCCATATGCTCAATTCAACATCATTTTTACC
The DNA here is from genome assembly GCA_001517045.1 of Pseudotsuga menziesii. Taxonomy (NCBI): domain Eukaryota; kingdom Viridiplantae; phylum Streptophyta; class Pinopsida; order Pinales; family Pinaceae; genus Pseudotsuga; species Pseudotsuga menziesii. Next base: position 7,201 of record LPNX010997687.1, on the reverse strand, counting down.
TGAAAATATGAATATGCTCCATTAAATTCTTCTATAATAAATCCTCATACCAAAATTAATCCAATATTGTTATATCTACAAATATTTTTCAAAGAAAACCAAAATTTCATCACAATTCTAAAGATTAAAATCTAAATCTCTAATAATTGAGCCTCGTCGTGCCTTGGCATTGTTGTCACATACATAGTAGCTGGGCTACCATGATTCCAGAGCAGTTCTGAGCATATTCTTGAGCCAGTCCTTTACGTCAATAGTTTAAGTAAGGATTTGTAATAGACAAAGTAATGGGAAAGTGGCGTTGACCTAACGGCAAGATTTAAAATATAAGCCATCTTCTACATCCATCTTCTCGTGAAATGAAATATTTGACATTTATAAAATCCAGTTGTTCTGAAAAGAGCATTTTGAATGGTTTTGATGCGAAATTCTGATTGCTAACAATCTATCAACAATACAACACAAAGGTCACGTCCAGCTAAATTGCCTTAATGATATTAACTACCCTCACAACAATTTCCTAAGTTTGCAATATTATTATTGATTCTATGCCAACTGAAAATCACATCAACAAATGGAAAAAACAGAAACTCACCTGCTTTACTCTTGGATCCAAAGAATGAAGAAAAGTTTGGGGAGAAGCAATGAATTTCCCAATAGGGGCAGAAGTAGCCCCTGCCACCATTATGAAGAACTTCTCTCCAATGAACTCCTGAACACCCACCATGGGCAACACTCCTTTCCGCTCCTTTCCTCTTCTGCCTCTGCCTTCTTCGTTGGTAATAGCCAACACCACTGTCCTACTCCCATATCTCCTCGTTGCCCGATATCTATTAGTATTTTTCCTTGAATCGACTGTGAATGTTGTTCTGAAAAGGGTATTCCCCACAGGGTATTTTGGGCATAAACCACTTTGGTTTGGAAAACACAAAGAAGTGAGAGAATTTGAGCATGGGTGAATTGCATGGAGCATCGTCCCTGAACTTAAATGGGTAAAGTGCAATCAAATGAAAAATGATATTTGATCATCATTCATTCTTCCTCCTGAATTTCCCGTATCCAAAGGAAGCTTTGAACAACAATCTTTGTGACCATCCACTTCCAATTGCTCTATAATCCAGGCAAGTCAATTTCTTATCCATCCACGGATCGTGAACCCAGTCTCCTGGCTGACCTTGTAAGGAAAACTCTCGAAGGAAATCGATGTAGCAGACCTGTGCCATCCATTTTCACCTGAAGCATACCCAAATCTTGTGCTGCTCCATACCCAATGCATGAACATCCAGGGCCTGCAAATTAGGGATGAACTAAAACAAATTTACCCAAAAATCCATAAATAGGGGCGAAATACCTAATTTTTAACCTATCTACATTTATGGGCGAATCATCTTCATTTATCCTCCAAAACTGTAAAATTTTTGGCGATTTCACCTCCATTACGGAAGAAATCGGGGCGAATGTCACGATTTTCCCATCTACGGGTTGGCAAAATTAGGTTTTATGAATTTTCAGAGGTTAATCCCGAAATATGAAATATGGGCTAATTTATTAAATTAAAAAAAACCATTTTAATATTAAAAATTCGCCCATCTTTTTTTGGGCACCCCTTAAAATTCGCCAATGCCCTATAATTCGCCCCTAAAATCATCCTTGAAAGAAGGGCATTCCACACAAAAAATTCAGAGTGAAACCCACTTCTGACTATTTCTTCATAAACCTCCGCCACTGCTTCCAAGTGAGTACATGCTAGGAGAAGGTTGGATAGAGTGAATTGATTGGGGAGAATACATGTTCCTTGCATTTGATTGAAAAGTGTCAACGCTTCTTTGCCATGGCCAGCCCTAGATTAAGCTACAATCATGATACTCCGCGAGACCACAATTCGCCAAGGCATTTGCTCCAGAAACCTGCGACCATCGATTAAATTCCCGCACTTGGCATACACGCTTAGGAGTTTATTGGGCAGAGCCATGTCAGTGCAATTAAATTTGAAATCACTTTGGATGATGTGAGCATGGACCAGCTTGGCCTCAGGCAGAGCTTTGTTAATGAGGCATACCTGCAAAAGAGAATGATAAGTAGAGCAATATACTTGTTCGTCCATTTAATGCAAAATGCACATGGCTTCTTTCAATCGCCTTTGTTTACACGCCATCTCACATCGTTCTTCACTCAGGTTAGCATTCTTGGCCACCACAAGGGCTTTCAGTTTAGTGGGGTGACTGCCTACCTGGTGAAAGTTCAAAGGTTAAGTAACTACAAGATGAATAAACTCCAGAAGACAACGAAGAAAGGAGATGATAAGCAAGCACGTCTCTTTTGACCACCAGGATTATGGTTTTTTTAAGCACTTTAAAAACAACTTTATATTATAAAACAAAGTTGTATCAACGAATTGCATTAATAAAATGAAGTTGTATCGAGGAATTGCATTTTTTGGGGGGAAAGAAAAGAGTTCTTCTCATAATCTAAAATAAATTACTATCTTGATAAAACAAAATCTTAAGATCTTTATATTTTCTCTTTTCAATATTACTTGACATTTTTACAGGGCTTATAGTAAAAACATATCCTAATAACTATAACAAAACAAGAAATATGCCATCCAAAAAACCCTTAACTCACAAAACTATAGAACCTTTGCAGTTGTAGAAACCCTATATGTGATTACATCTCTGTGATGCAATTTACATGATCTGCCAAGAGATCATGGCACCTGTAGTCACTAGAATTGTGGTTAAATCTTATTGCATGTATGCAACTGGTGTATGACTCTCATGGTGCATATTAAAAGGTATGAAAGCATGGGTAAATATTGACCATGTTCTGCATTTTCTGGAATGACCTAGTACATGTTGATTTGCATGGTCCAATGAAACCACCTACAATAGCTGGAGCTAAGTATTTACTCCCAAATCAAACACTTTGCACTCCCAAATCGCACATTCCTAAAGTTGAACCCATTGATTGTTCCAAAACTAAAAGAACTCTCCCAAAGCACTCCCATGTGCCAACTTGGGAATTTTTCATTTTTTATTACATGTGGAGCCTAAGGAAGGCCCTAGTAATCCCCACACCTCATGGCTAGGGTTTAGGGGCATATAAAATCCTTGTTTTGCTACATTTTCTCTCATTCTATCACTCATTTCACTCATCTTTGTCATGGTTTTGAGTGGGATTCTTTAGTTGTTAAGGAGATTTGTGAGAACTTGGAGAGGAGATTGAAGGGTTCCATAATCAAATTCAAACGTTGTTGGAGGACCCAAGAGGTAAGCTTCAATCTTGTTCTCACTTAGTTTTTGATGCCTCACTTAGTCATGCTCAATGTTTACTTTAGTATTTCCATTTTTTTATTTCTCAATTGAAAACATTTTTGGTTTAACGATGTAACGATTATACAACTATTGAGTTGGAGGATGTTGATCCAACATCAGATTAGACCATTGAACACATGGAGTCATTATTCATGGAGGACCTCAACTAGTTGACCACCAAGGCATCAACAGCAAGGGGGCTTTCCTACCCATAATTCCTAATTTATCATTTATGCTTAATGCCATGGTCCATCGTCCCAAATCCATCTAACTTTGTTTTGTCGTTAAAAATTTTAAAGGATAGAGGATGTCATCAAACATATCATATGCTTGAAATTATTTCTAAAGTTAAACTGAATAATCTTCATGAAAGCATGAGACAGTAACATCTAACATTTTGGAGGCATATATGATATGAGCACTGCACTCCCTATGTAGAAGAAATATCAGCTTCAAATCCATAAGAACAAAACTCTGTTATGAGTAACATGGGCAAGTGGCATATACAGTTAAAGGATCTTCATTAAATAAATTAACTAGAAGATAAATGGAAGACAAGGATAGAACAAGCAAATTCAAAAGTAACAAATTATTAACACAACCAAGGTCAGACTAGAAGCTGTATCAACAAGACTAATAATCTTTTGGACATTTCTGTAAGCTGAAACAAAACAAGAAATCCGTAACCATAAATTAAAGTCATATTAAAAAATAAAGCACACTTAACAACACTATGACTGAGGAATGGGGAAGAGGGAGCCATAAATAAAATCATAATCAAACACACAAGATCAACAGCAGTATCCAGAGGTCCCAGGGCCATATTCACTCAACACAAAATACTGCTCTCCATGTCTGTTCAAGCAGCCAATATTCCATTCAGAGATTCTAGGTATTCCCCCATGATTTCACAGCCAAGCCCCCTCATCCCTGGATATTCATCGGACGAAAACATCAGGCAGTGCATTGGTTCCCTCATTGATCGATGACTCAGATGAAACCATCCTCTTTCTCTCACCTATCTACTTTCTTCAAATGTCTAGACAGCAACATTGTATGCTTAACATGGTTTTGATCTTGATTTTGTATCTGCACTACTTGCTGCAGTTCTATTGAATAATTAGTTAGTTCTTTCTCTACTTGCAATTATTCACATTGGATGTACTTTTGAGTCCCATTGACCAACTTTGTGGTCACTTGTTTGAACATTAACGAAATTATCTTATCTTATCTCCTTTATTACATATACATTATGATAATATATGATTATTTTATTATGGAAAATAGGTATGATGCCCACCCAGACTCTGAAAAGTAAATAATTTGAAACATATTTCTTCTTTAGTTCATATAGATTACAACAAGTAGGTCTATTCCCAACCAGTGCTTTGAAAAGTATGTAGATACAATAATATCATGTCAAGAATCACAAACATGGAGATTTCTGGAAGTACTATAGCTTTGGAATGACCTTTGCATAATCAATCAATAGCATTGAGAAGAGACAATTCCAATCTCTAGAAAAGATTAAGCACGACATCTTATTCTCAAGTCCCTACAGATAAAGAAAGTGAAAAATAAACAGGATCAATTTCATACCCAAACTAGCCACATGGTTGAAAGTACAGCACCACTTTATCTCCTGTGGTCAAATTTGTCAGCACCATCTCACCAGGTGAATCAATCCAAGTTCGCCCAAAAATTAGATTATGAACTTTAGTTTGAGGCGGCACCAAATCTAGAACCTCTCCAGATTTCTTTAGCACCACACGTGTTCTGAAAAATCCATGCATACACAAGTTAGCAATTTTTATCACCATAAAAAGAAAAGGCTGCATACAGTCACCAATTGTCCATGTCAGTTTAGATAAAATATTCACTGTCCAAAGAGCAATGCAAAAAAGTTATCATTTAAATGGACCCCTGAAGTGCTCTATAGAACTTTGATAAGCAGGGTAGGAGGCTATCTCCACTTATCATTCCATTTTAAGATGAATGCCATTATAAGATTGCAAAGAGAATATCAACTTATAGTTAAAGATTTTCAGTGTCCACAATAAAATAGTTGGCTTGAAAATGTAGCTGATACATTTTTTATAACCACAAGAGACAGATATCAATTTCCATCAGAATATATACTTTAAAGTTTTCAGTAATGCAGTGAACAAAGGAAATGTTGGTTCACAACTTTGTCACAGTTCAAGTAACACATCTTATTTGATTTGTTAATGACAAAAGAGATCCAGAATGATTGAACTGGAAATCAATAGAAGTACATATACCATCTCTTATAAGTTATAACCAATTGTACAAGCACTTTTGCAACTTGCACTCCTTTGGACAATTCAAACACTTTAGCTATAGAGTTACTTGCAAAAAAATAGGCTCCTTGGTTTTGATAAGTATAACTCTATTATATCAATGATTCATAAAAATTAATTTGCCTGTGTGCAGTATTTCCAGGACTCTCAATTCTCTAGAAAAAAAAAGAATTTTAATCTCATCCAAGCAAAAACCTCAAGGACAATATCATAGCCAACTACAAAAGAGAAACTCCAGCTACAACCAAGATATTGTATTTATCAAGACCCAAATACGAAAAAGAGTGGACATTGATAGTGAGGTTCACATAGGTAGTAGGCACAAAGTTTTGAGCTCGCTTCGGGCCTAGTAGTAGACTCGTAGTTGTTCTTTTTTGTTATAGTTTTAGTTGTTGACACATTGCCACACTTTAGATTGCAACCCCAAGTGACTTGAGAGTCAGAGTCACATCTCGATGGCTAGTGCCTCATAGTCATCAATGCTTACTGGTCATCTTGCACAACTAAGAATTGAGTGCATGACATGAGTGAGTAAGTGATTATAATTTATCATATTTCTAGTATTTTGAATGATGAGTTGAACTTTATAACATAGGAATTTCAACATCTTGAGAAATTTATATGGATGGGTAATTTCAAATGTTGCAAATGTCAATATAAATTATGCCCTTCTTAATTAGAAGGATAAAATTCAAATTAAAATTTTTTTTTGAAAAGAAATTTTAATTTTACACTTCTAAAAAGGACTAGAACCCTTTGGAAGGGTTTAATTTCACATTGATGGAAACTAGGTATGTGATGGTAAGTTCCTAAAATCTAGGAAAATAACTCAAGTACTCCCTAATGAAAAATTAAGAAAATCGAAAATAAAAATTGTTTAGTCTTCTTAAAAAAAAATCATATAAAAGACAAATATATAAAATAAACAAAAATAAATAAAATATAAAAAATTTAACAAAATAAAAATGCAAAAACAAAAAAAATGAAACCACAAAAACAGAAAAAAACAAAACCTTTTCCCCAATATGCCGACCCGACTGCCTTGATCCTTCCAGGAGGGGCTCGATGCAAGGATGATCAACCGGTCTCTAAAGAGAGGAGGAAGATACTAATGGATCTGTGGAGTTTCTCAAGTCAGATCGTAGGTGTAGCATTTGAAGAATGCTCAGATTAGAACTGCGATCCAATATCACAGCTTGAGGAGAACACCAAATCATTGATGATTGAGGAATGGCATTTCAAAATCTATCTGAGAAAAATAATCGTTCATCTCAGCACTTGCAAATCATTGGTAGCTCTGGACATTGAATCGATCTGTGGAATTTATCTAGATTACGGTTGAAGTTACACGTAATCGCCTTGGTGGTGCGATGTAGCCAGAGTTCTGTTGATTAGGGATTCGTTTGAAGGCTGTTGTTCCAGAACAGAGTGTGCATTTATAAAACTGGGTATTTTCATACAAAACATTCAGGAATCTGAGGTTGTGCCATCAAATTCCTTTCAATATAAATTCTAGTAATGCTCGATGAATTCCTGTAATACTTAATGGTTTCCTGTAAGTTAGATAAA
>LPNX010997662.1:499968-619833 GCA_001517045.1 Pseudotsuga menziesii | reverse complement strand
AAATTGCAGTTCACTTAGCAAAACGAAGTAGTTCCTCTTACAAGCCAACAATTACAAAATTTTCTAAGGGAAAAAGCCCTTTGTTCAGTCTTCATTCCCCCTAGTTAAATTACAGCTGCTGCCCCTTGGGTTGCCCTCAGCGTGTGACCTTTCAGCGCCCTTGACGATTCCTTTTCTTCTCTGGTCGTTGCATTTTCCTTAATCATTTCCATAGGCGTTTTACCTCCTGACAGTAACTGTTGAAAACGCCGCGTCGATGCCTCTATCATCCGCTTGGGTTGTCCTTTTCCTCGCCGTAGGCCACTCTAGCGATCTATGGGATTCTCCCTGCATATAACTTTAGTGCATTATCCACTAACATGAGACATTAAGCATCGAAAACTTTTAACTATGATGAAAAATCCATAAAAAGCTGGCTTGGTTCATCCGGGCGAGAACTCACGGTAAAATGAATTGGCAGTCGGGCGATACTTGGATCGGACGGGCTGAGAACACTGCATCGGATGGGCAAGGTTTCAGGAGCCGCAACGACGGAGGAGCATAAGAAGCGGGTGAGTGACAACGCAGGCGACCAATGAAATCGGATGCCGAGAAGGAACGTATCGGAAGCTAGATTGCTCTGCCACCCGCAACGGCGGAGGGGACAAATGCTGAAGACAGGCGACGGAGGCTAAAAAAGACAAAGCTCGGGCGTCGGATGAAACTCGAGTCGGCAGCTGACTTCATCCCCCCGGCCGCAACGGCGAGTAAGTAGAAACTCAGGAGCAAGCGGTTTGAACCAATGAATCAGGCGTCGGATGAAACTTCAATCGGGAGGGCAGTTTGATCTGGGAGCCGCAACGGCGGGTGAGTGAGGACTCAACATCTTCCGAAAGAGACCCGATCCAAAGAGAAAACCAACAGCACTAAGGCCCAATTGCGGCCGAAAATCAATTTCCTTCGTTAAGGCAAAATTTTCATGCTCTACGGGGTACTAAAACAGACCACGCGACTCAAGCTAAACTGAACGAAGCAAGCAAAAGGGTGGGCAATCAGCTTCAAACGCAAAGATATGCTCAAAGGCGCTGTTGCCCACCTATTTCGACTAGGTGGCAACTCCATGTACATGAAGATGTACATAGTTGTACAAATTGTACCTTGGAAAAATCTGAGGATTTTTCCATTTCTGCAGGGCAATTGCCCCTTTGTAAAACGAAATGTCCGCTCCCCTGCGTGGGAAAATTAATGTAATTATATGTGCTAGTGTGGGTCATATGATATGGACGCCACACCATGGAACTGGTTATTAGGGAAGTCCCCTCATCGAGTGTTTTTTCCCTTTCCAATTAATCTTGTTGTTTAAACGATTTTAATTGGTTTGGTTTTTCACTCAAAATCCTCCAAAGTGGTGACGAGCGTTCTAATAGTCAAGTCCATGGGGTGGCTAAGGGTTCAAAATGTTCTTCGTGACCATGCTAGACATTTGTATAGAGTCTTGCGGAGTTTCGTTATGTTGTTGTGTTTTTATTTATTTTTTCTAGTTAATTAATTTCACCCCTTGGTGGTTAATTAACTCAGTTTTGATGTAATAATGTAATTGCTCAAGCACTGGCATTTTGTAATAGGGGCTATGAATGCAAGGTAAATTGTTATGAAACCCCTTAAGCCATTGCTTCGAGTCCCATGTCATTCTGATAAGGGGTTGAGGAGATAGACCATTTTTTGCTAAGCAAGGTCTATTTTTCCTAGGGAATTAATTAATTTCCCTAAGTTAAAAATTTAAATTATTTGATTTTGAAGGAAAAAATCAGAAAAGGCCATGGTAATTAAGTTTGGGGGATGGCTAAGCATAGCCAAAATTTCATTTAAATAAACCCCCCATGGTCAAAATAAATGTCTGAAGATCTCCTAAGTGGGGCGTTCATTTTGTCTTAATAAAATAAAAAGATTAAAAAATTAAAGATCAAAAGTTAAAAATTAAAAAATAAAACATTAAAAATAAAAAGATAAAAATAAAAATATAAGATTAAAACTTAAAAATAAAAGATAGTAATTAAAAAATAAAAGAATAAAAAGATAGAAATTTTAAAATAAAAGATCAAAAATTTAAAAAATTTAAAAATAAAATATTAAATAAAAAATCAAAAGATTAAAAATTAAAAATAAAAAGATAAAAACTTGAAAATAAAAGATTAAAGATTAAAAATTAAAAATAAAAGATAAAAGATAAAAGATTATATAAAAGATTAAAAATGAAAGATAAATTAAAAAAGATAAAAACGAAAAAGTAAAAGATTAAAAGTTAAAATTAAAATAAAAGATAAAAGATAAAAAATAAAAGAATAAAAAGATAAAAACAAAAGATAAAAATTAAAAATTAAAAAAATTTAAAATTTGAGTCAAAGGGGCCCCCACTTGGTCAAAAACCCTAGATCTAAGGGTGGAGAATGATTAAAACATGGATCAAGCACTCAAGCCATGGATTAAAAAGCAATCTAAGGGTGTAGATTGGTTGAGAGTGGTAAAAAGTCAAATACCTAGATCTAGTGGTGAAGATCTAATCTAGATCTAGATCTAATCTTGGCCATTGATCTTCAAGGGGTTGGGGTCTTCCTCAACTATATAATGAGGGTCTCACTCCCTCATTAGACATGCTCTCTCATGCTATTGTTATGCTGCCGGAATATCTACTCACTCTTCTCTCATTTTCTTCTTGCCATTGTAATGTTCTTGCCCTAGTTGGGCCATAATACAAGCAATCTTTGGAGGAAGCTTTGGTGTCTTGTCTACATTCCATTTTTCTTTGTAAGGTAACCTGCTTTTTATTTGTTTTAGTTGCATTTGTATTAGCTTAGATAGCTCTCCACAAAGTATTTTGTGGAGAGATTTGCAAGTAGAAGTTTTTCTGCTTTCATTTGTGAGTAGCTTGATAGGATCCTACAAAGTATTTTGTAGGATCTATTTTTGTGCTCACCTTTTGGCTTACATTGTGCAGCTATTATAGGTTTATTTGCAGGGATCCAGAGCAAAGGAGCCTTCTCCATTGGTTTTAAAAAACTCAGATTTCATTCTCGCACTTTTGGAAAAAAGGGTTTTAAAACTCAGTTTTTATCACTGTATAGTGATAAAAACCTTGGTTTTAAGGCCCTAACCCATAGTATATTAGTTTAGGCTTTAAGTTCTGCTATTTATATATTGTTTTCACCTTAAAAAACAGTCATTTCCAGCCATTTTTATTTCTGTTTTCATTTTCGCACTTTCTGTTAAAAGGGTTTTAAGACTCAGTTTTTATCACTGTATAGTGATAAAAACCTTGATTTCAAGGCCCCAACCCTTAGTACATCAGTATAGGCTTTTATTGCTACTGTTTTAGCATCATTTAGGTGGCTGGAAACTCAGTTTTCAGCCTCCTAAACTTCATATTTCTGTTATATGTTCACTCAGATTTTTACTGTAATATAGTGATTTTTTGGTACTAACCTTGTCTAACAAATTTTTTTGAGTTTTCTATAATTTCCAGCAAGTAAAGCTTGCTGGTTTTTGACAGGTTGTGCATAAGTAAAGGAGAGTTGCTGCCCAAAAATGCACAAAATTTCCTCAAACTTCAATCGGCACAAAAAGGGTTCAAACCCTCACCCCTCTTTCATTTTTTCTGATTATTGTAAACCCCAAAGAGAGTCTCTTGGGGTATTCTTCAAAGCTTATTAGCTTTTGTAATCTACAGTAAATGGAGTAGGAAGTAAAGTAGATCAATAGCTCTATTTCCTTTTACCCACCTATCTTTGTGACAGACTACCATCTCTGTCACAAAGATTGAAGTGAGGTTAGTTTATTGTTTATTTCAGTAACATTTAGTTTACTGTTTTATTCATTCACCCACCTATCTCTGTTACAGACCACCATCTCTGTAACAGAGATTGTTGTGAGGTTAGTATTACTCTAGCAAGTTACAGTTTCTTTCAAGTTCAGCATTTTTATTTTTATTTTTTTCCTGTTAAAGAGTAATCATACAACCCATATATCCTGTGTATCCTCTATCCACTTGTCATCTCTCTTCAGGGACTTCAAGTTGGATATGAAAAGCAGGAGAAGTGGGGGCTTAGGTAATTAAAACAACATTTTTATTTTCCTGCTACAATCTTCACATTCAATTTTTCAGTCCAAGATCGAATACCAGCACCTCCCATAAGGGATACCGCTTGGTGATCTTGTTGATAACTTAAAATTTACATTGCATCTTAACCATCAAGATTAAAATTTACTCTTAAAACTTACCAACAACAACTTCCCACATCCTGCTCCTCTACTCGGTTATCACCCTCCGGGGTACTCCGAGATACGACCAGGGGAAAGGGAAGTCTTAGTTTAATAGGCATCCATCTAGAGATTTTCAAGTTGATTAAAAACAGTGACTCGAAAGCTGCAAGGGGTAGTAGACCGTGGGGGGTCTCTAGGCGCTTCGACGTCCTCCTTGTGAGCACCGGGCCATTGGGGTTTGACCTGTGAGCTAGGGGTGGGCTTTGCTCCCACCTGTTGAGCGCAACAGCACTCCCTCTTCGATTTGAGAAGTACTAGATTGGGGTAGTCACACCACCAATTCTAAAACTAAATTTCAAGAGGAAAAACTCTAATAAAATTTACTAAAACGAACCAAGAAGCATTGCAAAACGTCCTACAAACATTGGTCCATTTTTATCTTTGCCTTGCTGTTCAAGGTTTTACTACAAGCACTTTCACTCTTATTTTATTTGCAAGCTTTTCACTTTTCAATTACAAGTATTTACTTTCAGCTTTGCTATTGTTCATGTGGTGAATTTAACCTTCATTAACTGCTTCAAGTAATTTAACTTAAAGTCTTTCCTTTTTAATTTACTGTTGAGCACTTTTCTGCTATCTTGTAAATCTTGTTCATTTGTTTACATTGATAAATCATCTATATATTGCTTAATATCTTGGTTCCTTATTGTTTATAATTGTATCATTCATTCATCTCGTTGTACAACACCTAAGCTGTAGTTTAATTATAACTTAACTCTCAAATTCATTTGTAAGTTTATAAAGTTGTAATCCACCTTTAGACTCCATTTGTAATAGGCACTGGTCTTTATTTATCTCAAGGTCTGCTTGTCATTAAAGGAAATCTGTGCATTTGCATGCTGCTTGTCATTTCTTAGATATTATAAAGTCTTAGCCTTAGTCTTAATAAAAGATCCCTTTAATTAATTTGAAATTAATTAATAAACCTGGAACTTAGTTTTCCTGTAGGGACTACCCCCCTTGGCTCTGTTGGGATCTTGCCTAAACGGAGGAGTTGTGGACTGTGGTGACAGTGGTCCCCAGCTCTCACTTGCCCCCAAGGACACACATAGCAGGTTGTGACTTTCCTGTGTCTTAAAGTGTGAATTAGGCGGCAACAGGCGCCAAGCTTTCAACAATCGATCCCAGCAAATAATAGTGAGGAGGGGTCCCAGAGTTTAAGTGAAAAACTAAAATCGGGGAGAAAGGTTGCGGCAGCAACACCTTCTTAGCAGGGTCTAAGAAAACCAGGCAGGGTCCTGGATCCAGAGTAGGTGCTCTATGTATCAGTAGGTGCTGATTTCGCCTAACGGTTGTAGCCGGACAAAAATAATACAAAAGATTACAAAATTATATTGTGTTGTGTTCTGTTGTGTTATGGTTTCTGATAATCTAAATGCTTATGCTATGTGAATGATGATATGAAAGATGTTGGATTGATGTATTGGTAGTTATCTGTGTCAAGCTAAGAAAAAGTTCTAAATTGGCTTTACACTGATTCACCCCCCCTCTCAGTGTCAACACCAGCTGATTAAACAAGTTGCAGCGGTACAAAGCATATGGGCAAGGAGTCTTCGTTAATTTTTATTATAAACCTGAATCATGAATCTGGTGTTTCTTAACTAACTACTCACGGCTGCGAGTCTCTTTCCCCCCCTTTCGAGATACTCGGGAGAGCATAGCCCGGTTCATTTTAAAGCCTAAAGAAAAGACAAAGGAAAAAGTTTTCTAATTAGTCCTACCACGAATCTCTTTCCCCCTTTTGGGATACTCGAGAGAGCGTGGGGTAACTATTTTGTTTCCTTTGAAGAAATAAAGCAAAATAAACAACTAAACTTAAAAAATCAAAATCATGAAAAAAGGACACCAACACGAATCCCCCCAAGGGGGATGCGGAGTGGGCTCTTAGGAGCCCACTCAAATGTTTATTAAAACTTATTACAATTTTGAAGAAATGCACTTTGGTCCTTATAATTTGGATCCAAAGGCTTACAACTTGATAGAAAAATGATTTTTGGGGATGAGGGGAGCTCCGTTATCCTTCTATTGGTTCGTTTTCTCAAAAATTTGCCAACACCTCCTTCTCTTTTTTGTTAAACCTACAAAATCAACCTATCAAATGTGAAAGTTGCCCAAAAACACTTTAAGATTGTCTTTAAACAAACCCCAAAAAAGTTCCTAAAAAATCTAAGTTAAACTATGAACAAAGAACCAAGCAAAGCTTTCCTTGGGATCTTGGCTTGCTTTTTGGGCAGCCAATATGATGTGCACTAAATGCTTGATTAAAACTTTAATGATCAAATAAAGTGCTCTTTTAGAGCAAACTTAAGATCTATTTTTAAAATGCTTGCAAAAATTGAGACTTCCTAAGCTAGATCTACTTTCTAAAGATGAAACTTTGAAGAAACTTGAGATCTAGACTTTTTAAAACTCGAAAATGAGTTCTAAAGTATGATTTACTATTTTTAGCAAATTAGATCTATATAAACAAGCAATGGTAACAAGAAGAAGTATAAAGAAGGGCTTGAGAGAAGGTGAAGTAACCAAGACTTCTTGACTCCTAAACCCGAAAGTTGTTATGAGTGGATCAAAGAGGGACTTTGTCTTCCTTTTTAGATATCAAGAATGAAGAAGAAGTCAAACTAGAATCTCCTTCTTTCTAGAATGAAGCACTTGGAAACTTAGCATAAACTTGCCACAACGAAGCTTGCCAAATCTGTAAGGCCTACACTCAAGATTAGGAGATCATGCAAGTAAACAAACTCAACATGAAGAATCCATTAGTCTTCAAGCATAAACACATAAATGAAAGAGCTAGAAAGTATTCATTCAACTCTTCATTCCTATGGATTAGAAAAAATCACTCTTAAGGCAATGAATAGACAAGCAAAAAAAATGGACAATCTAACTAAGCTAAAGTTACCTCAGTGAAGCACTAAGACAAATAACATCCACACAACCAAGATGATACACCCATGTAGCCTCCAAAGCTCTTATTCATTAAAAGATAAACATGATTGCAATAGAAAAATGGCAGAGCTTTAATCCTTTTTTTCAATACAATGGTGATATGCATTCATTATATAGAAATTCCAGGAGGGGGAGGCGCATTCATCACTTGGAGATGAAATGGGTGTTGTGGAGTTGATTGAGGATTGATCACGAGTTAACAATAGTGGATCTCAAGAGGCTAGCAATTTGAATGGAGTTGACTGTATGAAATATGCACCACCTCTCCAATGGAGAGGATCACACTCACCAAGATCTTACCCACCCACTCCTTGGATGCCACATGCACCAACGCCAAGCAAGGATGAGGGTGTATCCTTTAAGCACATGCCATTCCCAATCAACGCTAATCAAAACACTATAATTCATTAACATGTCACTCTTGACATGAAGCGCACCATCTTCTCATTTTTTATTCACCACACCCTTAGTCAACTTTAAAACAAGTCGAAATTTCCTTTAATGAGTCGCCTTTAGGGGGGGGAACAAGAATGTCATGTCACCCAACAAGCTTTAACATGTTATTTTGACTTTTCACTTACTTGTTTTTTTGTCAAAATGTCGCATCTTTAACAATTAAAAAGACGTTTTGATGCACCGTTAGCAAAAAATGGCTTTAATCACCCGAAGCATATGGAAAGCGGGTCCCAAGGTAAAGAGTATGCTCTGAGTGTGAAAACGAGCATCCCCACACCAAATTTCGCCTTTGGATCAAGTTTTTATGCCCTTTACAAATTTTTTAATCAAACCATTAAAAATGGCCTAAAAAAGCGGCAAAAAAAATTCCTCAGAATTGAACAAAAACTTATGGGGACCTAGCACATGTCCATACGACTCAATACTGATGCCTAACATGCTAAGATACATTGACACTTAAGGCCTAACCACCAAGACGACTACCCCAACTTTGGAGGTATGAGTGTGAAAACTCAAAAATTATTAGTCATTTATACAACCAATAATTATCAAGGAAAAAAACACTCTGGGCTAATCGAATTGATGTCCAAGTCCTGCGAAGCTGAGTCTTTTACATACAACTCTCATTCTAGCACATTTATTACAATTTCCCTAAGAGGGTATGAACATGTGGTACAAAAATTAAAAGGGCCAAGAAGGCTTGATGGAATTCTGAGCTCTGAGTTTGAACAAGCGTTTGTTTACCTTTGATGGCTCACTGGAAAGTCCAACTGGATACAACCTAGTCAGTAACATCTGGCTCCAACTGTGGGACGTGTGATTGATCTAAACTTTATGGAAATCGATCATACAAGAAACATAGAATCTCTTGTTCCTGTACAAAACTGGGATAAGTCAATCACATGTATACAAATATCCAAATGAAACAATAAGTTGCAATATATGATACATTAATAATATACAACAAAATGAAACTAGTCTAAAAAAAATAAACTAAACTAAGAAATAAAATGCAAGCAAAGGTTAGAAAGCCATGATACAAATATGCCCCCATGGGCATCAAATGTTGTTGTTGAAAAATAATTTCAAAATCCACCCATTTATTGGCAGACTCGACCTTTCTCCATCCAAATCTTTGAGATAAAATGAATCGGTGCCAACCATGTCATGGATGATATAAGGACCCATCCATAGGCTATCAAACTTTCTATGTTTTCCAGGCTTTTCTCTTCGTTTGTCCCAAAGTAACACCGTATCACTTTTCTTAAAAACTCTCAGTTTGAATGACTTGTCAAAATTTCTTTTGACCTTGTCTTGACTTCTGATACTCTGATCAACAGCCCTTCTTCTGACTTTATCCAACTCTATCAATTCATTTATTTTGCTCTCAAAGTCATCTTTATCTGAACTCGAACTTGAAGAGCCTAATACACTGGTAACTAGAGATGAATTGGTAAAGTCGCATCCATGCCATAGACCAACTCAAAAAGAGACTTCCCTGTTGCACTTTTCTTAGTGATCCTATCAGCCCAAAGTGCAAACTTAATCTTACTATCCCAAGACTTCTTGTTATCACCAATAATCTTTTTAATGCTAGCCATTAAGTTCTTGTTGTTTGACTCAGCAAGACCATTTCCTTGGGGATAGTAATTTGAGGAATGAGAGAGGATAATGCCATACTTAAAACAAAATGAAGACATTGCTACTGAACTGAAAGCTTTGGCATTATCTGTGGTTATCTTAGCAGGAACTCCAAATCTAGTGATGATCTTTTCCTCAAGGAAATCCATAACTACATTCTCAGTTGCTTCTTTGGCGGGCACGACCTCTACCCATTTGGTAAAATAATCAGTTGTTGTCAAAATCCAAGTGTAACCATTACTTGAATTGCCTTTAAATTAACCAATGAAGTCAAGACCCCATTGTTGGAAAGGGGCTTCGACCACTACTGGTTTTAAAGGTAGTGCTGCAAGTTTCTGTTTTCCTACGAAAAGTTGACATTTCTGGCAATTTCTAACAGACTTGTGCACATCTGTGAATAGGGTGGGCCAATAGTATCCTACTCTCAGAATCTTGTGAGTTGTAGTTTTAGTTGCAAAATGGCCACCACAAAATCCCGAATGAAATTCTTCTAAAAGTCTTATAGACTCTTCTTCATCAACACACTTAAGTATGAGACCATCTGGATTTTTCCAACCCAATCCTTCTTGTGTAAGGCAATACTTGGTGGCTTGGAATCTTAACGACCTTGTCTTGTGGCCCACCAAATGATCTGGACAAGTCAGGTTGAGGAGGTAGACTATAATGTCCGAATACCACTGTTGTTGTTGAAGACGTTGAATCCTTGTAGAAACAGATGATGCTGATGAACTATTCTAATAAACCATACCTAAAGCTTGCCCGTTGGCTTCTGTCATCATCTTAGCGAGTCCTTAACCTTTGATTAATTTAGTGGGTTTAATTTCTAAGTCATATTTTTGGATCTTTGATACCCACTTTCCTCTTATACTAAGGCAATCTTGTTGAGATAAGATATCCTTCACTACTGAGTGAGGGGCATAACCTATTACTTTGGAGTAGCCAATATATGTTATGAAGTGTTTTAAAGACTAAACAAGGGAATAAGCTTGATTTTCCATTGTAGTGTATTTTAACTCATAATTTTGTAAGGATCTTACTCATAAAGGCAATAGGTTGTTCCTGGCCCTCTTTTTTCTTCTGTAACAAAACTCCGGCAATAGTATCCTCTAATGCAAATGAGAAAATTTGAAAATCCTTAACATAATCAAGACTTATTAGAAACGGGGATCTTGAAATACAATCTTTAATAGTTGCAAAGGCTTCTCTTCCCTCCTTGTCCCTGTTATCACGATTCTTGTAGTTGCCCCGTAGAGTAATCCTATAGAAGATCGCAGAGGGAACAAGCAACCAAAGTAGTGACCTACAAATACCCCAACCCCCACTTGATGGATGGTTGTCACGCCGGTTGGGATATCCTTCGATTTATGCCACTAAAGCCAAGTGACAAAGGGGGAGACCCAGACCCATCCTAGATGGAAAGACCTAAATCCAATCACCAAATCAAACTATATGCATAGAATACGTAAGGTGAGCGCTGGAACCCCTAGATTTAAGGAGTAAGCCACGATTTAAGGTGGTTATGGGTGTCAAAAATGTTACTCAAACTAAATGAATTAGTGACTTATGGAATTAGATGTCAGATCTAGAATTAGTGTGTTAACTCAAATGATCAAACCTAGAACCCTAGGGGATTTAGATAAAAATTAGGGAAATGTCCAGGGTAAGGTTTGGTCAGAGAATTAGGGCTTCTAACATGATTTGATGTTTGGATGAATAGTTTGACAGTATGCAAAAATCCAAGCATAACCGAAAAAACAAAACACTTAGAAAAAGACTGACAGGACAAGATGTGCGTTTTTCCCAGGGATCGGTGCTCCTTTCAGATGGGCAAATGGAGTCCAATGATGACGCCTAAGAGAGAGAAGGGATTTTGGGTGACGGCCAACAAAACCCAGATCGCAAAAATTGCAGATTCTGTTGTCTGCCGAATGCACACCAACAGCAAAAATCTTCTAAAAGTTGTCTCCTCACTTATGAAAGTGGGAGAGGTGTGACCTTGGGGGCAAGCACAGAGCCAGGTACTGTCACCTACTCCTAGCTCCTTCGTTTAGGCTAACTCCTAACGAAGCCAAGGGGGGTAGTCCCTAACAAAAAGTTTCTATGGCTCAATGTATTTTAAGTGTTTTTGGTGTATGGTGATGCGGATGGGTGTTGTTTAGGAGTTTATTATGGTGAAAAGATCACAGATCTAAAATTTAAATAGCACAAAGGTATACTTGCAATAATTTAAGGACAACACAACTAATTGATTTAAGCAAAGGCATCCATAATGAAATAAAATATGCACTTCAGATATATAAATGAAATGAGCACAAGACCAGTGCCTTATCCGTTGGGTAACGGAGTCAAGATTGTAGTGCTTGGGATGCAAAGATACAAGCGTTCAGTGTGTTTGCGAGATCATTTTGCAAGTGTTCTTTGTAAATTTTATAAATTTTTAGTTATCTTTATTATTATGGCTAACACAAGGTATCAACCGAAAAATATAACTTCAGTGGCTCCTCTCAATGACATGTCGGACCGTCCAGTATTCCAAGCTAGGTGTCTAAGGAACTTAACCAACCTGTTTGAACTCTGAGACAACGGTTTGTCCCGGCGTCACTAGCAAGAATTTGCCCACTACCTCAATATTTATCGACAACGTCGGTTCATTGGTTATAGGGTTGAAAGTTTTACTTATGGTTGTCACTTGTAAGATTAATCAATTTCCAATCACCGTTCTAAGTACAAATCCAACTTTTTAAGGTCAACAGAGCATACTAAGTGATGGAAAGCAACGAAATAAATTTTATGGGGAATGTGTGTTGGAAATATTTTATTAATTATGAGCACACAGATGAACCTCTCCGACAGAGAGTGCTCCTGACTTTGTCTTATGACAGAAGTTCAAGAGACTTTGGCTAATCTATATGCCTAATGCAAGGAAAATGCAATGTAACTATGCTCTCCGACAGAGAGTGCTCTTGACTTGGGTTATGGCAAGTTCAAGAGACTTTGGTTTCTTTTTAAGAGACAAGCAGATTGTAAATGTGGAAACCAAGTGATAGCTCAAAAAGATTAATAAACAATGACTTGAATGAAACTAACTTAGCAAAAATAAATTGAACTAGCAACGAGTGTTCTAAGCATAAAATGAAACTACTCTAAGCATGCTAATATCCAAACAAAAGGACAACCCAAGGCTCTTCCCCAAATGGGGGAAGGAAAACACAAAATCTGGGAGGCCTTATCCCACTTAGCCTTTTTATTAATCAAGTACAATATTGAGGATTTTCAACCTTTTGGGAACTGAAAGTAGGCAAAAACTTGGAACCAGAAGTCTTATGACTTCTTTTACAAAAAGAAGAGTGAGAAGCTTTAGATCTTCTTGTTTAGCACCATCTTCATTAGGCTTTGGATCTTCCTTATGGTTTCTTGATGTGTTTCTCTTCTTCTTTGGGTAATCTCCAAGTGTTTTAGGTTCAAGTCTCTCTTTGCTTCACCTTTGCACTTTATTCTCCTCGCAATACCATAAGAAGGGGGAGCAAACAAAAAGGAAGCAGAGGCGAGAAGATGGACGAGAGGAGGAGAGGACAATGAAGCAAAGAGAAAACGAAGGCAAGGTAAGTAGGACGAGAGAGAAGGGAAGAAGACGAGAAGGCAAGGAAGAGAAAGCTGAGAAAAACAAAAGCAAGAAGGAGGGACGAGAGGAAGAAGGAAGAAAAAAGGGAAAAACAAGAAGAAAGAGGAGAGAAAGGGGATCTAGGACGAATGAGGAAGGGTGAGACGAGAAGACTAGCAGAAGGGGAAGAAGATGAGAGCAAGGATGTAATGTTCCGTTTTTTATAAAAAGGGAATAACTGAGGAGTAATAGCACTAGGAGCAGAAATGTACATCAATTCAGTATTATTAAGTCATCGGTGTAGAAAGAAGGCCATCAAAGTTCATATCCTAAAGCATGCAAGCCTTGCTTAGTCAGTATTAAAGTCAACATCAAATTAGAATTGCATGCATGCAAAAGTGAAGCATAAACCCTAAAAGTGACATGCAAACCCTAAAAGCATATGAAGAACTATTTAAGAAGGGTTATGGGACTAAAGGAACTATCTATTGTTACTGTTGATTGATTTCGGAGTTTCGAGCAGCAGCACAGCGTGCAACCGCGGCAGTTGGGGTTGGAGACGGTGTCTTCAGCTAGCGAGGGTTTGGCAGTGAGATATTTGCCCTAGTCTCTTATTGGGATAGATCATCCAGGTTTATCCATTGCATCCATCATATACTACAGTATTCGGAGATCCAACACATTTCGAAGGTTTATTAGCAAATCCACGTTTTGCAGTCGAAAGTAGCAGGGAAAACACAAAAGGATTCGTTGGGACCACAAAACCCAATCTTTCCTCTGCATGTCAGCTTTCGCTTTCTCAGCAGGCCTATCCTATGGTATGCAATGATTATCAGCCATTAGTTTGCTCACCTGGAGCAGCTATCAGCCAAACAGATCAGTTGGGGGCGTGAGCAGCAGAATTGCTAATCAATTCGCTAGGGCACTTAGAGGCAGCCAAACCTCCGCATGTGCCAGCCCATCTCTCCGGCATCAGCAGACGGACAAGCTCAGAAATTTTCAGCCCGAACGGACCTCTCCTCCTACAAAAACGTCACCTTCAGTCTGGAGGGTTTTTACGGTACTGCAGGGCAGTAACACCGGAGGAAAAGAGCATTATTAGACCACCCATTCGGATCCTTATGCATGCAGCTATCTCTGGAGTCATTATCAGCAAGAATATCAGTGATAAGTGTTAATTTCTCTCTGCAAAACCCTAACCCTAATTCAACTATATTTTAGGGCATTTTTGCATGGCGAGTTTGCATGCACAGTTATTTTGCAAATTTGTATGAGATTGAGTGTGCGAGTCAGCACTATCATAGAACATTAGAGAATATCAGTATTTGGGATATTACAAAGGAAGGAAGACGAAAGCAGGAGACCAAGACAAGCCAGAAAAGCAAGATGGCAAGCTTGGTGGGAGATTCTAGGCTTGGAGAAAGGTATGACTTGGATCCTCCACAGCGTAGAGATGGGCAGACTAGTAACAAGTAACCGAAAAGAGTTTTTTAGAAGTTTGTTGGAGAAGGCAAGAAAGATCCGGAAGCGCTTGCAACCCTGCAAACAAAATATGTTAATAATGGAACATTTGTATGGTGAAAGTATTAGATGCCGAGAGCTCCTACTAGATGCAATCCCTGAAGACACAAACACTCAATGCAAATTGATTAGAAGCCTAAGTACTAGATTGTTAGTCTTCAATAAACATACTAATCAAATTGCAATACAAGGGTAGGGTGAAAGAGATATTACTTCACATAGCATGAAGACACAATGCCAAAATCCCATCAAATGACCTCCAAAGTCTTAATATTTTATTAACAAGAAGAAACTTACAAATTCCACCAAAGCTTCTATGCCAAACTCTTCCTCCTTGAAGAGAGTGCAATGCACCTCTCTTTATACAAAAACTCTACTACCTAAAACCTAAAACAAACTCGGCACTTGAAGAGAGCCAATAGCATAGGCAACAAATCCAATTTTCCCAATCAACCCCTTGGAAGCATCACCTGTCAAATAAGAAATGGCCAAGTGTATACATGTGAGTCCTTTGAGATCTGTGTGAGCTTTTAAGGAGAAGAAGACTGAGCTGAAGTAAGGTTAACTCACAATTTGAAAAGAGCTAAGCCGTGTGGTGGCCATAAATCAAGGATGGCGCTCACCAAACAGACTAGCGCGAGCTCCAAGCCTTTATTTGACGGCATACTCCATGAGATAACTCGTAACCATTCTCATGCATTCGTAAGTGATGTGATATGGTTTAAGTTACAATGTTTTAAGTGGAAAGCGTCCACCCAATCCCAATCGCATGCATGCTTCATACCCATGCTAGGGTGAACCCCATGCACCATACATGATCCTTCTCATATAACAATCCGTAGCCTCATTTTTTAATCCAAAGTTTGGTTTTCACTTCATGGAGAGGGTCGTAACTTAATGGGGGACCCATGCCAAGTCATCTCCACCATTTAAATATTCAAATTTGACTTTGAATTTGACCTTTTTTATTTTTGAACTTAGTGCAATTTTATCCAAGCTTAGCATTTAAATGCTACTTTGACGCTGGGTTAGCCGAATGATGATTTTCGGGATGCTTCTGCTGGCTGAAACATAGTGAAAGTGGCCCCAAGGGTAAAGATGTTGCTCCAGGCTTGAAAATGAGCCCAACCATGCTAAAAACAGACTTCGGATCATATATTTTTTACATTTTGAATTTTCTCATTTAAACCATTAAAAAATGGCTTAAAAGCAGAGAAAATTATTTTTCTCGGAATCAAACAAAACTCTAGGGGGGCCTAATACATGTTCATACGACTCAATCGGAATGCCTAGCATGATGAAAAACATTGACATGAAGGCTCTAATAACCTCCTAAGGCCGAAACATCAAGACAACTACCCCAGCTTTGGAGGTGCGAGTGAAAAACTCATAAATTATTATTCGTTGTTCAACAACCAATAATAACCAAGGGAAAAAACACTCTAGGCTAGTCGGCTTGATGCTCAAGTCCGGGAAGCTGAGCCTTTTATAAAAATTTAAATGCTAGGGCATTTTTTACAATTTCCCCAAGGGGGTATGAACATGTATTTTACAAAAAATAAAAAGTTCAACCAAAAACAGGCTAACTCTGGAGCACACTGAACTTCTGAACTCTGGAGATGAGCATTCATCATGCTCGATAACTGGCGGCTCAATAGGAAGTTCAACTATTGTACAAAATAGTTGGTAACAGATTCCAAGTGCAATATGCCCCGATGAATTTTCTTACTTTCTACAAGAGGTCATTTCAGTAATGTGTGTGTGATGTGCAATGCATGAAAATTAAAACGCAAAGAAATAAGCCGAGAGACTTGCCTAGAAACCATAGATATCTTCCTAGATGACGAAGACTGCTTTCTCGTAGATCAAGTGAAAAATTCGGACAAGATCTTTATGAACAATGCTTTGCCCATTGACCCTAGCGCCCCTTTCTACATGCCACACCAAGGAAAACCAATTAGTAGTGACAAATGGATCGGGATTTACAAATAAAAAGTATACCGGAATCAAGAATCATAAAGAAGTAACCACTCCCTGATAAACCAAACCGAAAAACGACAACAGGGTGAATCCCCCCACCAATGCGCCTCTCTCCAATTCGCCTCCTTCACCTGCAAATCAAATTGGTTAAATACAAGAAACTAGGCCGGAGTAACTCAGTGCAAGAGAAACAATTTCAATCATCATCACATTTATTCGTCTACGGAGACACAAGTATGGAATCCCAGAAGAAAAAAAACTCTTTATTAGAAGTTCCAATGCCAGAGCTCATGCTTTACAATGGGGGGGTCTTGTCTTTATATAGCTTTTGAGAAATGCAAACCCTAACTTTATTTTACATCCGACGGTTGAGATTAGAACATCATCAACGGTGGAGATCAATTTTACATGGATCAAGTTGACTAGATCAAGGGGGCGAACTTTTTGCCCAATGAAGCCTTGTCTAAGTCAAAACATAGGATAATATAACATATAACATGATAATATATCAAGGGGGGCAACATAGAGGCTCAATTCTCCCTAGGCCCCATTACAACATCAAATCATAAGATATAACAATGTGATACATCATATAGTCAAGGTGATAGGCACCCCTTGGGGGAAGTCCTCACCAACTGAGGCAAATAAATAATGTCAGACAAATTGATGACTGAAACTAGTGAAAAAGTGTTCAGAGAGCCATAATACATCATCTAGATAGATTTTCTTGCCATTTCCTTGACCACACAAGCCAAATCAATTTTCCCAGTGGTTTCCTAGTTCATTTTTTATGGTACAATCTCTAAAAATCATAAAAATCAGCATATCTTCCTTCATGCTAAGAACTAGAGCAAACTGACCACATAAATGTATCTAGAGACATAGAAGAATGGTATAAGTGACTACTCATACCCCCTGGAACATTGTGGTGATCTAAGAGAACCAAAATCACTGCAATAATAATATAATCTGACCAATAATAAAGTGATAATAATCAATGATCATGCAATCTTAGGGCAAACTTTGAAAATTGAAACCGTAGTATTGGTCCTAGGCATGTCTAGAATAAATATAAGCATTGTCAAAATTTTAGGCACTGCCTTGGGAATTGTGTTTGACTTGGTCAACTGGGTTGACCAGGTCAAAGTACCCAAACTGAAGGTGAGATGCTGAACTGAACCGAATCTGCAAGTATCCAAGGTAAGAACTACTCCAAGATGTATATTAAAACCCAACTTAAATCTTGTCATTCATAATCATAATGACAATAATAATAATAATAAGATATACCTGTGTTTTTGAAACAATCATTGAATCCTCTGGAAGCCTCTTGTATATGCCATACTTACAAAGTTTAAAAAATTTACTAGTGTTGGGTGTGTTACCACCTAAGTTCTACTTGGTGGACTTTTTCAAGTGAGTCGACAGGGTTTAAACAACCACACTTGTTCATGATCAGAGTTCAGATGTTAACCAGCGTTTTTTTGGGAGTCTGTTCGAAATTTTTTGTAACA
This sequence comes from Pseudotsuga menziesii, assembly GCA_001517045.1. Taxonomy (NCBI): domain Eukaryota; kingdom Viridiplantae; phylum Streptophyta; class Pinopsida; order Pinales; family Pinaceae; genus Pseudotsuga; species Pseudotsuga menziesii. The sequence continues at coordinate 601,875 of LPNX010997662.1, read as the reverse complement.
CATGTTCATACCCCCTTGGGGAAATTGTAAAAAATGTCATAGCATGATAATTTTTATAAAAGGTTTGGCTTTCCCGACTTAAGCATCAAGCCGACTAGCCCAAAGTGTTTTTTTCCCTTGGTTATTATTGGTTGTTGAACAAACGACTAATAATTTCTGAGTTTTTCACTCACACCTCCAAAGTTGGGGTAGTCGTCTTGGTGTTTCAGCCATAGGAGGTTATTAGAGCCTTCATGTCAATGTTTTTCAACATGCTAAGCATTCAATTTGAGTCGTATGGACATGTGCTAGGTCCCCATAGAGTTTGGTCATTTTCCGAGAAAATTTTATTTTTCCGCAAAATTAGGCCATTTTTAATGGTTTAATTGAAACAATTCAAAGTGTAATAAAAGTCGGGTTCGAAGTCCGTTTTTGGCATGGAGATGCTCGTTTCACACTCAGAGCATCCTCTTTATCCCAAGGACCACTTTTCATATCAATCAGGCGACCGAAACACCCCGCGGAGCATTATTCAGCTAAAAGTGCATCAAGATGGCACTTTAATGCTAAATTACGACAATTTGGCACAAAAGGACAAAGTTTATGAAGTCAAAAAATTAAATAATAAAGTATGGGGTGACATGGCAAGTGGACCCCTTTTAAGCATGCGACTCTTTTCAAATGCTAAGACTTTAACTTTGGTTAAAAGTTAGAAGTGGCGAATGATTATAAGAAAGGGTGATGTCAACTCCATGAGGGGAAAGGCTAGCACCAAGTGATGGTTGCGATAGCTCATAATGGAGGCGAATTGTCCAAGGTAAAAGGCGAATGCATTGAGTGATAGCTATTCGAAGTGGGTCCCCATTTAAAACATTGGTGATGACAACACCCAAGATCAGACGCCCTTTTCTCCTCATTGTTTGGCATGGGCGTACGATATATGAGATGCCTTGGCAATGTCTTTCTTGAAAGCGAGTCGTATCTTATTGGCAGTCGTATTTATGTGCGGGAGTGATTACGGAAAATCTAAACAATGTGAGTGGGGCCCAAAATGAACGATGGTGTTTTGTGTTAAGAGATGGATGCGCTCCAAGAGGGGACGCATCTACATTTGGCATCATACCTTTTGATAGTGATAGAGTTAGAGAGGTGGCGCTTTCAACCTTGAGATCTCCTCAATCATTCCTTCAATCACTCTCATCGACTCAAGCTAACTCGACTTCAACCTTCAGTTGGTGATCCACCCCCCTGGGGCTCATTTTTGTTATTTAAGCAAAGTTTTTGCTCATTTGTTGTAATGGTCAAAGGACCAAAGGAATGCTATTGCTTGTATTGTATTGTTTACCATTTGGAATAAAGAAGGCTTTTCATGTGTGGATGGTGATTGTCAAGTGCTTATGAGGTCTAATCTGTATTATTTGTCTTTGTTTTTTGTTGGTTAATTGTGGGCCTTGAAGGGGAGCTCCCCCCCAGTAGGGTAAGAGTTTATTCTAGTTTGATTTGCTCTTACTGTTTGCTTGCTTTAGATCTCTTGGAGTTGCATGTATTTTAAGTTTAATTGCATGCTTTCTAATTGTCTTTTTTCAGCAGCACCTATGTTTTAACCATCTGTTTGTGCAAGGACTTCTAAGTTGCAGGTGATCTCACTTGTAGAAGGGGTTGAGCTAGTTTGAATCTTCCTCATCTTCAAGATCTTATTGAGGACATAGTCCCTCGGTGTTCCACTAAAGCAGACTCCATGGCCCAACATTCCCAGGCTTCCAGCACTCTTTCTATCTCTCTTTCCTTCACTTTTTAAAAAAAGTTTAATCTTCTTGGTTACTGTTTCTTACAAGTTTTCAAATCTTGTTTATGCAAGTTTCATTATCTAGATCTGAATTATTTCATGCTTAGATCTTGAAATTTAAAAAGTGTATCTGATACTAGATCAAGCATGGCTAGTTTCTCGTTTATGCAAGTCATTTCATAGTAAAATCTTAAGGCTTGAAGTAGAATCTAGTATTTGATTTTAAAAGTTATATCTCGCAAATCTAAAGTGCTTGAATTAGCTTCCCTTTAAAGCTTGTTCAAGATCCTAAGAAAAGAGGGTCTCACAAGCCCACTCTTCTTAGTTACTTGCTTTCTTAAGTCCAATATTAACTTAGTTTTCATTTAGCGTTTTTTCTTTAGGTTGTCCAAAGACACTTTTAAAGTGTTTTTGGGCACTCTTCACTGACATTTGCTTGCTGGTTTTTAGCAGGGTCCATCCAAAAAGGGGAGGAGGTGCGACCCGAAAATTGACATTTGGGCCATCCGGAGCTCCCCATGAGTGTTCCCTTCTTCGGATTTCTATCTTTGATAGCGTTGCGTTGTAAGCCCTTAGGTTCATCTTCTATGAGAACCAAGTGGCATTTTCTTCTAAGTATTCTAACCAAGTAATAAAAAGATCTCAAGTAGGATCTTCCGAGCCCACTCCCCATCCCCCCAAGGGGGATCCGCGTCAATGTCCCTTTTTTGCATCTTTTTCTTTTGCTTTGTTTTTGCTTTAGTTTGGTTTGATTTATTCACCTACGGTATAGTATACTTTGTTTAATATTGAAAAATATTCATATCATTCACTATATCAAAATAATACTATTACTTACCCCACGATTTCCCGAGTGACCCGAAAGGGGAAAGAGATTCGTGGTAGATTAATTAGATAACCCTTTTTTTTGTTCTTTCTTGCACTTTAATTCTAATTTCACTACAAAAACATTAATTAAATCCACCCTCCTTGTTTTCCCAATTGTGGTTCACTTGAACCGAAAGAGATTCTTGGAGGTCATTTTTTCTTCTTTTAACAACAAAACTATTCTTAAAATCCTTAAAATCTTTTAGACTCCATTGTGTATGCTTAGCACCATTGCAGTTCATCCGAATAGTTTGCTGCATCAAAAGCAACGTGGGTGAGTAAGATTAATTAGTTTCCATGCCCCAATTAACTTCCCCAGGTAAAAATCCAACGCCTCGAATTAGTCTGTTGCAGTGGAAAAATCCACAAAGGAAGCAGAAACAACTGGGTAGAGACCTCGAGACATTGTTAGGCTACACCATTGTTGGTGTAGTGTTGAACACGTCTCAGAGAATACAACCAGCCCACATATTCCTTGCGGGAAGCCGCATCGAATAACATTTTTGGACATACTCTTCCTACCTTCGGGTATATTTGGAGTTCCCTCTTCCCCATAAGTTAATCAACTCATCTCCACATTAATTTAAAGCTAACCAAGAGCACTTGTAACACTTTTTATTAGTGGACTCCATTTGGCATTGGTTCTTTATTTTATATATTCATATGTTTTTATGTGCTCTGATATATTCATATGTTTTTCCTAAGTCAGCAGGTCCATCTGATTCACAGTCGATTGGAGTCATATGTGGGAAACTGTACAAACTTCTCTTCGAGCCACATCATGCACTGTCACACACTCAGAGCAGCAATGAGTTGTGTGAGTTTGGCACAAGAGGATGGCCCACCTTTACCATCCAACTTTGAGGATGCTAAGAGATATGACAACAGGTATGCCAGAGTTCAGCACAAAGTCGAGTGGTGTATGTAGAGGGTGTGCTTTGGGAAAGTAAACCAAGACTGTTTTTCCAAGCAGTGATTCCAGATCAAAGGGAGTGCTTCAGTTGATACATTCAGATTTGTGTGGTCCCATGTCATCTACCTCTTTGACAGGATACGAGTATTATGTCACATTCATCGATGACTTTTCCAGGAATACCTGGATCTATTTCCTTCGAAGCAAGAAATCAGAGGAAGTCTTGCTTCGGTTCCAAGAGTTCAAAGCTCTTGTGGAGAACCAAACAGGAAAGAAGATCAAGGTACTTCGGTCAGACAATGGGGGTGAGTATACTTCCCATGCATTCGATGAGTATTGTCAGCAGAATGGGATCAAGAGGCAGTTGACAGTTCCTAACACTCCACAGCAGAATGGAGTGGCTGAAAGGAAGAACCGTTTGATAGTGGGTGCAGCTAGAGCCATGTTGTATGATCAGAGTCTTCATTTCCTTCTATGTGCAGAGGCCTGTAGTACTTGTTATCACATATACAGTAGCCGGGGTACCATATTCTATTTTTCTGATTTCGGTACACTTTTTCAGCCATTTCCCTTACATATGAGATGCTGAGATGAACATCTATGATGGATCACTATTTGATGATGGACTATAGTACTTTCCCATGCCATGACTGAGTCTCAAAGACACTCAGAATTGAGGACTGATGTAGTCATTTAGCCATTTGCAGACAGTCAGTAGTGCCCATATTTACAACAGTAGTTTCTCATTGGACAGATGTTGGTTCAGATTGATTATTTACATGTATATGACTCAGCGGATATTATCTAGTGATTGGTTATTATTGCTTTTATACTCATTCTTGTGACATGTCTTAGCATCTAGTGTCATGATCTGGCGGTTATATAAATATGTGGACTTGGTTGTATTGATATTATGTATGTATGTCCCTACTTAGACCTAGAAGTTCTTGACCCATACTCATTGGTTTTACCCTCCTTAGGGAGAATAGAAATGATCGTTTCCACCATACTTTGGCTTGCTAGTGTTGGCCTCAATGTTCACTATCTCCACACATCCATTACCTTCCACTTATGTTTACATCCCAACCTACTACTTGACTTGTAGCATGGAGGACCTTTCCCCACTAGAGCCTCTTTGTTGGATAAGCTTCCCTGTTTATTTGTGTCTCGACTTTGAGTTTCCTAGGTCGTGTTGGCTAAACCTGAAACAAATAGCGCTGCCATCAATACAATGTATTTGGAAATGAAATGAATATCTTATGAAAAATCCCATTCATGAAAAGTAGTGTTTTTGAACATACATGAGTGCAAGGCAAGCCTAATGAAATTGGCTCTAAAGTATATTGAAATGAATATTTTGTGAAAGTTCATTCATGAAAAGTAGTGTTTTTAACCATACATGAATGCATGAAGCCTTAACAATAAAAATCCGTGTAACAAATGCATGGACCAAGGCTATGGAAATTCGAAGGCCCAAGAAGCAATGGTTCTTAAGAAGTTGTATCTAAAGATTGTTGGCCTCACTTATATTTGATTTGGATTTTGAGCATTTGTCAATGTGAATAAGCACCTCCGAACATAACTTATCCATTTGTGAGACACTGCCATCCCCTGTGTTGTTGCTTGTCCGGCATATGCTAGAGTGAGTATCCCCTTTCCATATCCAAAGTGTCACAATGTCAAGTTGGTAGTCACCCTTTATCCTAACCATTTGATTTCTAGCCCTCACCCTTCACTAACAAATTGATTACAACTATGAAGTGAGTATGGTCTTGAAAGTCTGGTCTGAGTTATAGTTAATTAATGAAACTCTATATTTGGTTAATAGATCGCCAGTGAAATGATTGCTACTTGTTATAATTGTTATTTGAATGATTTGTAGAAACATGTATTAACCTCTAAAACACTTGCAGCAGATTGATGTTAACCTAGGTTATATTATTTACAGATTATTATTCTATCTGTCTGGGCATATTGGATATTATTCCTGATCATGCAGAGATCGATATGGGTGTACGAGTATGCACCTTAGATGGATTTGGACTCCCTGAATCCAATAAGACAGCTTGTTTTCAGTTCCAGGCAGTTACACTGATGATATGTCTCAGTATACCATTCTAGTGTAGTTTTTCCATGTTAAATGGCTTGTCAAAGCAGAGGGATGATTTGATTGGTTCACCTAGGGCGTTGTATGAGGAGGGGGTGGTCCAGCGACTTGTTTTTACCATTGTACCCCCCTCCCAGAGAGCATGGTGGGCTCAGTTGGACAACGCCGACACTCTAGGAGGCAGTTTCAGCCATATCACGTTTCCCGAGGCAAATTAAAAATAATAAAAATAGCTACTGAAGAATTCGTTTTGGGCTACTGAGGCAAGGAAATGGCATGGGATGAGTTTTGATGATGAGTGTGATGTCTTCCACTTCTTCTCCATCAGTTTCAACACTTGGATGGACCCAAATCCATCTCTCCGGCATATTTTATGATTTTCTAGAGCTTTTGGAGGCTCACGATTTCCTCAAAGAGACACTATTTTGCATTTAAAAAATTATATTTATTTTTATTGTGCCATGGGGACACACTAGGGGTGTTAGTTAATACCCCCTGGACCCACCATGAGCTTTATTCATTTTTATCAAGTGGGATCCCCTCTCCTAGGGTGATTTAGTCAATTGATATATTATATTATTGTATTGATCCATGTACTTTATGTTGAGCTCATCTCAACCGTTGATTATAAGATTTTGATCTTTTAATCTTAGCCATCCATTTGAAAGGTGGTTAGGATTTTGTTATCTCTCATTCCTATTTAAAGGAAGGAGCTCCTCATTGTAAAAGGGGAGGGATCTAGAGATTTTTAGCTCTGGGCTATTGGAATAAAAATACTTTCTTGGGCATCTTGGATCTTGGAAATGGAATGCTAGTGGTGATTGTAAATGCTTCTTCCTCTGCACTGACAAACATTGGTGGCCATCTTGATTTATCTTCAACTAACATTGTTTTGCAGGCAAAGAAGACGTTTTGGAGGGGTGCGAATTGGTGGGGAGGCCTACCCTTCAAGCTTCAAGAGGACGTTTTGGGTGACATGGAGTTGTTTTGTCTTTTGTACCAACAAGTTCATGTTTCTCATCTCTTTGTATGCATCTCTTTCCATTCTTGATTGATTGATTGATTTTTGTGTCCTTGATTGACAGGAACAGGAAAATCGATTTGGTTGAAGGAGGCAAAACGTTGGCAAGAAGGGCTCATCAAAGTTTGGCATTTGATCTTTGTGAGAAGTAATCATGGTCACAAGCCTCTTCCATCTTCATCTTCCAGGTATGTTCCATGAGGTATGAAATTCTTCTATCCTATCCATCTATTCTTTTAGATCTCAAAACCCCCATTGATTAAAACCCTCATTTTTCACTTTTTTCTAGATCTACTTGGATCTAGCTTGTCTTTGGGAATAATAAAAAGAACCCACCTCTATAGCATCCACAAAAATTTGGATCTACAGTTTGGTGGCAATCGGGCTTCAGTTGACACATTTTCCCAAGGCACTTAGCCTTCCTTGGGTGAGGTCGCACTCCTTGGTTGGGTGAGTTTTGTTAGTTCCAAGACTTGGGTAGGTGAGATCCCACTTGATTTGCACTCCTCTCACTTGATAACCTACCCCTCGTGCTTCATTTCTTTGATTTTTGCCTTGTGGGCCCCATTCCTCATTTTGAGGGTTGTGCCCCACTTGGGTCATGGGGTGATGCACTTTCAACCTTAGATCTATGGAGATCTAATTTCTCTTTGGGCACGCCATCCTAAACCCATTTTGAAAATTGCCTTAACTACCCTGATCTACAATTTGGCATAATTTGGACTCCATTTGCCCCTCCATCTAAAGGCACTAGTCTCCTTGGGTCAATTCGCACTCCTTGGGGATTGTGTCATATGCTAAGATCCCATATGTGGGTGTGTCTAATTTACCTTGGATCCATAGATCCCCATCATCAAACACCCCTTAGCACCATATCACCCCTAATTTGACTTTGTGGGTCTCATTTGAATCATTTCCCCATTTTATGGAAATGGGCCCTACTTGTGTATTTCATGGTGTTAGATCTATCTCTTTGGTCCTCATAGGTGGCCTAACTCATTCATTGGTTGAAACATTCCTAATATCTTAAGCCTCTTCAACCATACTTAAACTCTTGGGTTCACCGAAGCTTGCATTGGTTTCCGTAACGCAAATTTACACACTCCCCTAGGAACCTTTGTTTTGGCTAATCTTCTTTGATTGGCTATAGGGTCTCCCCCTTGGTTGTGATTCTGCATAATCTAAAGTGAAGAGTGCCTCGGTTGACGTGACTCCCAGCTTGCATTGGTAACCGTTGCACTTCTTGGGTCACCTCTTTAGTTGTCCATCTCCTCTACCGTCCCGGATGGGATACCTTTAGAGACAACTACAAGTTGTGTGATAACATTTTTGGTGCCGTTGCTGGGGAGGTAGAGGCTTACCTTGGTTCATCTATTTTACCTTCGGTGTCTGTGAATGTACTTACATCTTTTATCATTCATATCACATCCGGTCTAATATTAGTGATTGCATTTTATATGTTTAAATATTTACAATCACTGCATGAATTTCCCTTACCTCTCCTACGACATCATCCATTGGTGAACACGGCAATTCGTTCACCTGGCGACTCCACAATGCGACTCCGTTGATAAGCGAACCCATCACATAAATCATAATGAATTCAGATGTATTATTATTAAGACGCATGAAGGAACTAACCGAAAACATAACTGAAGTTAGAAGGCAAATAAACGAAAGGGATAGATGGAGGTCAGATTCTTGGTACGAGGATAATCTTGACCATGATTATGTGTATGAGTTTAATTATCGCAATCCTTATGATATCCAGCAATTCCCTTACCCGTGCTATAAAGAATGCTTAACCATCTCTAGTGAGCCGATGAGCAAGTATCAAACCCAACCAAATCCGAGAGTGACTGATCCTGGTAATCCTATTAGGTACCCAACTCAAATAACCAGAGTTGTTAGGAAAAAGGCTAAACAGTCTCCTTTTCACTTTTCTGAAATACCGGGGGCACCTCATCCTATGCCAAACGGTTACACTAGGAGGTTGCCCCAGTTTAATGGAAATAAGGATATATCTATTGAAAGTCATTTGGATACTCTATGGAATTACATGGAAATTAGAGGTGCTGACAATGAAGATGTTTATAGGCGAGCCTTAGGAGAATCCTTGCAAGGGGATGTTCAACTATGGTTTGAACATTTAGCACCAAAATCCATCACTGGGTATGATATGTTCACAAATCTGTTAATAGATAAGTGGGGTAGGAACACTGATAATGCTTTAGAGTGTAAATCTAGCAATGATTATGCAGTTGATAATCAATATATTGACAATTTGCTTTCTCAATTGGATCATTCCTCCCCTGAAATGTTCCAAATTATGACCGTGCCTGCAATCCATAAGAATGTTACAGAGTACTTTGAGAATAATGTTTCAAAACCTCATGCTGAAACTAAGAGGGATATCAGTCAAATCATACAAGATACTCTGTTATTATTACCTGAAGCAGTCACAGAGCAAGTCTTGGATTTAATCCTTGGAAGGTGTTGCCCACCTATTTCGACTAGGTGGCAACTCCATGTACACGAAGTTTTACATAATTGTACCTTAGAAAAATCTGAGGATTTTTCACTTCTGCAGGGCTATTGCCCCTTTGTAAAACGAAATGTCCGCTCCCCTGCGTGGGAAAATTAATGTAATTTTATGTGCTAGTGTGGGTCATATGATACGGATGCCACACCATGGAACTGGCTGTTAGGGAAGTCCCCTCATCGAGTGTTTTTCCCTTTCCAATTGATCTTGTTGTATAAACGAGTTTAATCGGTTTGGTTTTCACTCAAAATCCTCCAAAGTGGTGACGGGCGTTCTACCAGTCAAGTCCATGAGGTGGCTAAGGCTTCAAAGTATGATTCATGACCATGCTAGGCATCTGTATAGAGTTCTGCGGAGTTTCATTGTGTTGTTGTATTTTTATTTATTTTGTCTAGTTAATTAATTTCACCCCTTGGTGATTAATTAACTCAGTCGTTGATGTAATAATGTAATCGCTCGAGCATGGCATTTTGTAATAGGGGCTATGAATGCAAAGTTAGTTGCTATGAAACCCCCTAAGCCACTGCTTCGAGTCCCATGTCATTCTGATGAGTGGTTGAGGAGATAGACCATTTTTGTCTAAGCAAGGTCTATTTTTCCTAGGGAATTAATTAATTTCCCTAAGTCAAAATTCACATTTTTTGATTTTGAAGTAAAAAATCAAGAAATGCGATGGTAAGTTAGTTTGGGGATTCCTAAGCCTAGGAAAACTTATTCCAAAGTTTTTCACCCCCCCCATGGCCTAGATATTCATTTTTCAAGTTATTTTTAAATTTTTCCTAAGTCAATTCTAGGAAAATTTAAAAATTAAATTGAAAATAATTAAATCTAAGGTGAATTTTTATTTTAGCCTAAGTTTAAGGTTAAAATTATTTTGTTGAGAAGACAAAGGCTAAAGCCTAGTTCTAAAGTCCAAAGGAGCCAAGTCCAATATAAAACCTCACTAAAGTATGAACCTACCATAAATAGTGGGACGCTAATGTTAAAACCCTCACCAAAGAGGAGGGCACAAGCATGAAGGTTTAGCCAAACTAATGGAGGCGCTAGCACATTGGAAATGGGCGCTATATTATGGAGGGCCCACGCTATATTAAGAGGAGGCACTCTAAATATGGAGGCGTCATTGCAAAGATGAGGCGCTAACACCATAAGGGACGGCCACTATATTGGAGAACGTCGCATTAAAAAGATGGAGGCGCTACCATTATAGAGGTAAGCGCTAGCATAGAAGGACCCACGCTAAAGTGGAGAGGGCCCACGCTAATCTAGAGGAAGCGCCACCAAATGGAAGGGCCCACGCTAAATTTAAAGGAGGCGTCATACTAATGAAGGGACCCACGTCAAATTTGGAGGGCGCGTGCTAATTTGAAGGCGTATGCTATTTTAGAGGGGCGCTATCCATTATAAGGGGGCGCTATCATGCAAATAGAGGAGCGCTAATATGAATGGAGGCGCTACATATTTTAGAGGGGCGTCTAGCTACAATAGAGAAGCGCCTAACATGAAGACTCCACCATGTTTTTGGAGATTCCACCAAATTTAGAGGAGGGCGCCCACCTTGGGGCCCATGATTTTTCCATTTACATAAAAGCTCATCTAAGGGTGAGTTTTAAATTAAAACCTAGATCTAAAGGTAAATAATACTTGGACATGGATTAAGCTTATGGCCTTTGATTTAAAAATTAATCCAAGGGTGTGGATTATTGGAGAAGAATAGAAAGCCAAATACCTAGATCTAGTGGTGGGGATTAAACCCTAGATCTAAGTCTAATCTCAACCATTTATCTTCAACAAGTTGGGGTTTGCCTCAACTATTTAATGAGGGTCTCACTCCCTCATTAATCATGGTCTCATGTACTATTGTTATGCTGCCGGAAATTTCTTGCTCTCATATTCTTTGCTATACTTTGTATTGAAGATTTTCCCAAGTTGGGCTATTAAATAAAAATTTCTTTTGAGGGATACTATGCTGCAAGCTCTTTCATGATCCGAATCTTTGTAAAGTAACCTTGTATTTGTCTTATTTGCATTTATTGTATTTTTCTAGTTAGCTCTCCACAAAGTGTTTTGTGGAGAGATTAAAGAGTAAAAGTGTTTTTATTCCTTCTTATGAATGATTTAACATTTCTTTCAAAGTGTTTTGCAGGAAGTGTTAGGTATTCATCTCTAGGATTACAATATTTTTGCAGACATAGATTTATTTGCAGGTTATTCAAGCAAGGAGATCTCTCCAAAAAATATCATTCCGGCAAAATTTTCAATTCGGCCATCTACTTTCAGCCTGTTTAAAACTGGGTTTTATTCACTGTTTAGTGAATATAACCCTTGTTTTAGGGCCCTAACCTCTTATATATTAGTTTGCCCTTTTATTTCTGCTATTTTCACATCATTTAGGTGGCTGGAAACTCATTTTCCAGCCCTCTAAATACCATATTAATGTCACTTTTACATTCAGAAAAATTTTTTGTAAATTTGTAATTGTATAAATATCAGCTTATATTTATTTACACTTTGAGCTTAATCGTGGTATCCCTCGTCTGAGATCAAGCAATTGTGATCAGAACGCGAAGCGCTCAGAGTAGTAAAAAATATTTGTCTGTCATATTTTTTATGTAAATTTGTAAATCTTGTGTTAATATTTTAACAACAGTTTTAGTGTTGTTTCTATGATTTCCAGCGAAGAATAGCTCGTTGGTTTTTGACAGGTTATGCACGTTTAAAGGAGAGTTGCTGCCCAAAGGGACACAAAATTTCCTCAAACTTCAACCGGCACAAAAGGGGTTCCAATCCTCACCTCTCTTCCATATTTCTTCTGATTATTGTAAACCCCAAAGAAAGTCTCTTGGGGTATTCTTCAAAGCTTATAAGCTTTTGTAATCTATAATAAATAGAGTAGGAAGTAGAGTAGGAAGTAGGCTAATATTTGCTTAAGTTTTTCTGTTTATGCAAATTTTATTTTTCTGTTAAAGTAATCATACAACCCATTAAACCTGTGTATCCTCTATCCACTTGTCATCTCCCTTTAGGGAATTCAAGCTAGATATGAAAAACAGGGAAAGTGGGGGCTTAGGTAATTAGAATAACATTCATTTTACCCACTATAATCAAACACTTTATTTCCCAAGTCATCTTGGTGATCACTTTAAAATAAACCTTGCATATTAACCATCAAGATTAAAACTAACTTTTAAAAATTACCAACAACAACTTCCCACATCCTGCTCCTCTACTCGGTTATCACCCTCCGGGGTACTCCGAGATACGACCAGGGGAAAGGGAAGTCTTAGTTTAATAGGCATCCATCTAGCGATTTTCGAATTGATTAAAAACAGTGACTCGGAAGCTGCAAGGGGTAGTAGACCGTGGGTGGTCTCTAGGCGCTTCGACGTCCTCCTTGTGAGCACCGGGCCATTGGGGTTTGACCTGTGAGCTAGGGGTGGGCTTTGCTCCCACCTGTTGAGCGCAACAGCAATCCCTCTTCGGTTTGAGAAGAACTAGATCAGGGTAGTCACACCACCGAATCTAAAACTTAATCCAAGAAGAACAACTTTAATAAAATTAACTAAAATAAACCAAGAAGCATTTCAAAATCGGTTCTACAACATATTCATTTCAAGCACTCTTCCATTACAATATTGCACTACAACTCTTTACTTTCAGTTTCACTTCACTTTTCAAGTTCATTTACTTTTCAATTCTGCGATTGTTCATGGGGTGAATGCTTAACTGTTGTTTAAACTGTAACTATTTCACTTGATTTGTTATTCTTGATAAATTTAGATCATCTGTACATTGCCGAGATATCTTGATTCATTATTGTATCATTTGTTCATCTATTCATCTCATTTGTTGGACTATGGATAATCATCTTTATTTCTTTTGTAAGTTTGTAACTCGTAATCTTTTGACTCCATTTAATCTAGGCACTGGTCTTGTAATTTTGTAATCTTAGTAAAAGATCCCTTTAACTAATAGTTAATAAATCTGGAACTTATTTTCCTGTAGGGACTACCCCCCTTGGCTCTGTTGGGATCTTGCCTAAACGGAGGAGTTGTGGACTGTGGTGACAGTGGTCCCCAGCTCTCACTTGCCCTCGAGGACACACATAGCAGGTTGTGACTTTCCTGCACCTTAAAGTGTGAATTAGGCAGCAACAGAAGGGAACCTAACAATCACCATCAAGAAACATCTATAGTTGAGCCTTCCATTTGTGAGTCCATTATAGAGCCTTTAAAAGAGAAACTCCATAGTCATTGCCTAATGGACGATAATTTGAGTCAGTATTCAAGCTATCCGAATCTGGATTCAAACTTTGATTATGTCTCTGCAGAAGAAGAAAAGGTTGAAATTTTCGTTGAGGAGCAATCATGCGGTCATATTGTGGTCGAAGACCAAGTTTGTGAGGATGATAAGGAAGTTAGAAATGAACATATTATAATTTTTCCTTATCAAATGAATGATGATCATTTATCCTCAGTTGAATGTAATGAACAATCTAAAGAAGAACAACCACATGATGATGATATACTAGTGAGCGAACTTGACCTAGAGCGTTTTTTGTCACGTCTTTCAAGCTGGAATCTATGTCCAAATAGTCATCAAAAGCCCCCAAGGAAAGATTCTTGTAATGTTGTTGCTATTCCCCATCAGATTTTTGGTCAAGGTGATTTGGTTGAGGAGATTAATCATAGTGAGTCTAGTTCTTGGGAGGTTAGTGTTGATCTTGCCAATTTCTTTAACAAATGTCCCACCCATATCGCATACAAGATTGGTGTTAGCACCTTTAAGTGATGCAAATCAAGTTTTGATTTTTTTTACCCTCCCGTCAAAACTTTCTGAGCCTTCTTGTATGGGTTTGTGTTCTAATCAAGCTATTACTTTTGAAATTTTCAGTCAGGAGTTTGAGCATGGCAACATAATTGGAGAAAGTACGCTTCATTTCCCTTCTTGGTCATCCATAATGAGTAATATTTTTCAATTTATAAATCTTTCTTATGGGTGGTTGGAGAAGGTGTATAAAAATCAATTTCATCTTTTCTCCATTTTTAAGCAACAAATGGGCTTGATCTCATTCATAGTTTCACTACATTACAACTTGTCCCCATTTGATTCTTCCATTTCTTCTGGAGTGAATAGAATTAAATGTCCTAGCATGTCTCTACAGATGAGCAGGTGGCCGACATTCTCACAAAGGCTTTGGATAGAGGGAAGCATGTCTACTTCAGAGATAAGTTGGGAGTGGTGAAAAACACCTTTCCTCGGTAAGAGGGAGTGTTGAAAAGTTACCTAGGAAGTGTTTGTCCACCTAGATTTGCCTTGGAGTGGACAATGACACTTAAATTGTGACTCCTGGTCAATGTGCATTTAATAAAGTGAGAAGTACTTTATATTTTTAAAGTGACTTTATTAAAAAGGCTAAGTCATGGTTTTCCTAAGTTCACATTTAAATAAAGTTAAGTGAGTGATTAAATAGAAAGGGGTTGTTCTAACTTTATTAAATGACATGAGGTGCACTAAATGTCATTTAATTAATATTTAATGGAGCATTTAATGTGAACCTTTCATCTAATCTAATCTTGAACATTAGATTGACAGGGGAACTTACCATGGACAAAAAGGGCTACGGCAAGGCATTCAATCATTCAGAGTGATCATTTTCCAAAAGATATTTTTGGAGGAAGAGAAAGAGAGAGTGAGGGTTTGAAGAGATTTTGAACCGGGAGAGAGAAAATTAATTAACAGCACAGAAATCGAGAAAGGGCTTAGAAATCGAGGAGGGCACAGTTTTCAAGGCTGCAAATTTCTGCACAAAAATCGAGGTACCATACTGTATTGTTTGCACATAAAATGAGGAAATCTGTACTGTACGGATTCAGCACTGTTTTCAAGGCAAAGTACAGAAATCCGTACTGTACGGATTCTGCACGTTTTTCTGTTAGATTTTCTTATAAATTATAGCAGTATATCTTAATTGCATTTATCAATAGGATCACTAGAAGATAGACAAAGCACAGAACAATAACACAAGTATTTTTCACCTAGGAAACCCAATTGGGAAAAACCCAGCAACCTTCGTCTAGAGATGATAATTATGAGATCAGAGTACAATGAAGAAGAAAAAAATATGGAAATGCCTTCCAAATATGAAACCCTGAAAATCAGTCTACTTCTGAGCTACTGTGTAGCTGTTGTCTTTCCCAGAAAACTGTGAACTGTTGTGTAGCTGCTGCGTTGTTGTTGTGTGTTGAAATGAGGAGGGGCGCCTTCTATTTATACTGTTTTGCCACCCAGAAAATAACTAGGGCCGACTTCACTTGGGGGTGCAATAAATAATTTTATATTTTATTATTTTATTTATTCTGTTATTGTTGGCTTTTCTCCCCAAGGATTACATTGTTCTTTCTAGGGTTTAGATGAATAAATACAACAAGTTCAACTCCCGAAGGAGGACAATAAGAATAGCTTCTGAAGTTGCACAAACTCCAACACTCCCTCTCATAAAGGAAGATATACTTCGGTCTTCATCAACATCATCATCATCTGGGTTTCATCTATTGAATTTTTAGCATTAGCATAAACTTAAAAAATTTGCAGATCTACTTAAACAAATTAGCAGTGCAGTATAAACACATTAATCACATCAGCACACATGGACACAAGATTTTTCACTCAGGAAACCTTCAAAGGATAAAAACCCCAAAGGCATTAATAGCTCATCTCGTAAATGAGATGACTCAGAAAAATTCTTCAAAAAGTTCCTCAAATTCCAGATTTGGAATTTACCAGTCACAATTAAAAATTATTAGTAAAAAATCAGACTGATAATTTAACCGCAATTTCCAGAAATTACAAATTTTCCCAAATTAGGGCTTTTCCAGAAAACTGATATTTTTCTCTCTCCTGCAAAAAAATATGTTGTTCAGATCTGACTGTCACTTTGACAGTCTGCACTTTTTCCAGCCGTACAACTGTACGGTCATACGAATCCGTACGGATCTGTCCGTACCCTTGTACGGCTACCCTTTTTACCTGCCCAAATGTCCTTCCTCTGCTGCCCATCTTCTCCCAGCTATAGCCCGAGGTCTCCTTCTTCTACCCGTGGTCTATTTGGGTTGGCCCATGGGCTGCCCTAAGGGTCTATGCAGCCCTAGGCTACTACAGCACCCTTATGGGTATGCTTGCAAGCTGCCAGGAGGGGCTGAGGCGCCACGACAACCCTGCTAGGGTCTGCCCTAGGGTGCTGATAGGCCTAAAAAGATAGGGCAGTACCCTTACCCAAAAACAAAAACACACTCTGCCCGTGAGAAGGGAAGAGATTGCCCGAAATTTTCCTTGCTGCCCGGAGGAGTACGAAATAGAAGAACGTTGCCCAAACTCTATCTTAGCTGCCCGAAAAATAATAATGGCTGCCACATAAATGTTGATAAAACCCTATCTGAGGGTTTGCTAAGGATACCCTAGGCTGAGGCCAAAAAATCTTCTTTAACAAAAAATAGCAGCGCCACCTGTGAGAGAGAACTTGTGTGTGTATCAAATGAGACGACTTGATCTTCTTTTATAGCCTTTGTTCACATGTAAGTGGACAAGATTAGGAAAGATAAAAATAATAATATTTTTAATCTTTTCCCAATTTCACTTTCACTTTTACCAAAAAAGGTCCTTTTATTTTCCCTTTGACTTTTATAAGAAGTCTTTATTTATTTTGACTTTCACTTGTAGTCATTTTCTTGTGGTCAAAAAAGTCTTTATTTATTTTTACTTTTGACTTTGACCTTTTTCCAAGTGCCCCTGTGGTCCTTTTTTTATTTCAAAAGTACATCTGTTGATTAATTTGTCATTGATGCCAACAGTGTATGGTCATTGATGCCAACTATTGAGTCCTTGGTGCCCCTTGTGGAGCCCCTGAGGGTTAGTGTTTAGTTTGTGGTTGCTTTGTGCAAAAGGAGCCCTTTTGACCTTGTCCAAGCCCAAGCTTGAAACCCTTTGAGGCCTTGAAACAATGACAAAAGCCCTAGTTACCCATTGACTTACTCAAGTGCCCCTAAGTTGTATCTTGGTCCCATTTGAGTCCATTCTCGAGTTCCTTACTCATGGTTGATATTTGGTTACTAGTCTTTGTGCTGCTTGTTATGCTTGTACTTGTCTCAGTCTCTTGATTGGTTGTTGGATGGATGATGTGGCTCATGTGTGTAAAGTATTTGATGTGTTGATGGTGAATCCCGTTGCTTGCATTGGATGGTCTTGAGGTTGTTAAGTTCTTGTGAGGTCCTTGAGTCCACAATCTTAGATCTTGATACTCTTGCATGTGGAGACTTAGGTGTTGTAACCCACACTGATGGTGGTATATTGGAACCCATTCTTATGGGATCCTTGGTGTCCTTGAAAGTTTAAGTCTTGAACCCACATAAATTTTTTGATGTCCCTTGGACACTATATGGTAATTGCCATGTAGTAGCCTCATGATCATGCATATGAAGCCCATAAGGTGTTGCAAACTAGTGGTGAGGTCTTTGTACCCCTCTTTTGGGGTGTTGGTACTCTTATAGTGATGAAGATATATAGTGGAACCATTGGATATGTTTTAAATGATATGGAGACCTTGAACCATGATGATGTATGGTCATATTTGTGGTTATATGGATATTGGGATTTAGATGGAGGTAGAGCCCATGGACGTGCCTTAATATGTTGAAGAAGACTTTGAAACTCTTGTAGTTGGTGGTATGGTCTTTTGCACCCTCATGTGTGGGGTCTTTGACATCCTGAACAAATTGAGGATTTTAAAGGTATTGGACCATGGGATTGCAAATAAACCCATCATGGGGAGATAGCCCTTGCCGTTCCATTTCCAACGGTAAGTGGCACATCACGTGGCTCCTTACGGTTGAAGAGATATGAATTTTTGAAGTTGGGGTACCCCACCTTTTTGGGTGAGCCGACTAAACAAAATAGAATTTAATTATTTGTAATTTTGAATTGCATGTCGGCTCAAGGTAATATTTTTTCTCTACAACCCATATAAATAGAATATCAAGCATTTCATTTTTTCATCACCACTTCTCTTACGAATTTCGCACATTTTGGAGAAAAGTGCGAAATTGTGTGACAAAAAAATTTCTGGGCATCTTTACTAAAATAGGCATAACTTTCTCATACGAAATCGGAATTACAAATTTTTTGGCTTGTTGGAAAGCTTGTTACGAGGGCTGTGTGATGACAGGATATAGAGTTTCTTTTGGGTTTTCTACTTTTTCTCGATCTTGTTATCTTCAATAAGGTATGGTTCGTGCTTCATGGTTTCTCTTGTAATGGCACGTGTCTCTCATGGATAGAGTTCATCTTTGATCTTAGTATGTGAGGCTATATCTTGGTATATCTATTTAAAGTCATTCAATAGGTTACGGAAGCTATGGTGATGGTTTTCTTGGCATATACCTTGATGTGATATTGATATAGATCTTGATGATTATCTTGGATAGATCTTGGTGATTATCTTGATTGTTATATAAGTGTAGTATTGAATGAGAAGTTGACATGTAAGTATTCGATATTGTGAGTTATTTATTTGATCAACCTAAACGTTTTCTTTGAAAACTAGTTTTACAAGCATTGATCATTGTGTCTTTGACCTAAGTGGAGTTGGATTGTTAATGACAACCTTTGACAGTGTTGTAAGTGATTATTTGCTTGATATTTGTTTGATTTGAGTAGAGTGGAAAATCCTTTTGTGTCTAAGAGTTTATGATATTGATTGAGTTTGACATAGTTGGTTAAGTCTTTTATCTTATTGGTTGAGGTTATTTGGTTGAAGTATATCATGTTTAACTGTCAAGTATTCATTGACTGTGATTGAGGTTGGTTATGGTGTCATTGAGTTGAGTGTGTTTAGAAAAAGTATGGTTGACAGTATGTGAAGTCTCTTGGTTGCTCAAATGTGTCTTTTACTTGATGAAATAGGCCAAGTAAGAAGGGTTGGTTGACTATCAAAGCACTTGATTAGGTTAACACAAATATATGATTGATTTGGCACAAGTACACAAGCATCTTGGTACAGTTGAGAAAGATTGGCACAAGTTGCCTTATGTGCAGTTGGTTTGACTCAGATTGGATGAGTTGTATGAGCAGTTGGTTTGACCCAGGTGGATTGAGTTTAGTGTACAGACTCAGATTGACTGAGTTGGTTGATGTGAGAAACAGATTGAATGGTACAGGTTGATTGTACATGTTAATGAGTATTGTGATACAGTGGACAGTGATCGATTGATGAGTAGTGATCAGATAATGAGCAGTGGCTAGTAGTGGCAGTTGTTGTGCAGTGTGGTACAGGTTGTGCAGTGTGGTACAGATTGTGCAGTGTAGCACAAGTGTTGATTAACAGGTCCGTAGGATCAGTGCGGTTGTGGTTCAGCTGTTTCTATCTTCATATCAGGGTGGCAGGACGGGGCAAGGAAAGGAGGTCGTAGCCTCCTTCCGGTTGAATTCGGAAAACTAAAGAGTGGCAACTTCCTTCAAGCCGTAGCCTGTAAATCAGGGGGTCATAGCCTCCTTCCAGTTGAAGCTGGAAAATTGAAGTCTTTGTAATAAGGGGGTTGTTGCTTCCTTCCAGTTTTTTCTGGAAAACTATTTTAAAAAGGCTTCTGTGGTTTCCCCCCCAGGACTTGGGTTTCCACGTAAAAATCTTGTGTACTGTGTTGCTATGCTTTCTATGTGATGATGATGATATGATGATGATAACAATGATGATGATAATATAATGATAATGTGATAATGCATAATATTGAATAAGTTGTTGAAAAAGTAATAAAGAGTGCACACACAGATTCACCCCCGCCTCTCTATGTTCCTGGTGTGTCCAACAACATCATCATAAACCAAGAGAGTTATTAATGCTTTTATCTCACACACTGTGTAACACCTAGATCTGGTACTAGGGTAACTCAACCAAGGGTAGCTAATCCTTGGAGAAGCACACGGAGCCCATAGATCAAGGGTCAAAGTGCCACACACATGCCCAGACCCAGTCTAGGGCTTACAGTGTCTTCATTCTCCCAGAGAATGGCTACTCAGAACTAAGCTGAGTCTGCCAGTCCCAGACTGGTCTACATCATGGTCCCGGACCAGATGTCCACTCAACACAAGGTTGAGTCTACCCAAGGCAGAGCTGGGTCTATATCATGGTCCCAGACCAAATATCTACCATTCAACAAAATGGTCACTCAACACTGGGTCGCGTCTTCATCGTGGTCCCGAACCAGGTGGTCCCATTCTCCGAAGAGAAGGGCTCTCGATGTTGCTTAGAAAAATCAACACTCCTCAGCTTGAGAGGCATTCTCTACCATACCAAGCTTGTCACGAAAGTACACGAACTTTGATGCTGTCAGAGGCTTGGTCAAGATATCTGCAATCTGTTCATCTGTACAAATGTACTGCAACTTCAGAGCACCTCTTTGCACTAGGTCTCTGATGAAATGATACCTCATTTCAATGTGTTTCAATCTGTCATGAAACACTGGATTCTCTGAAAGCTTTATGCAACTCTGATTATCGCAATGGATGATCATTGAGTCAAGCTTTCCCTCGAACAGATCAGATAACAACTTTCTGAGCCAAACTGCTTCCTTGCAGGAATCACTTGCAGCAATATACTCTGCCTCAGCTATACTCTGAGCTATGGAACCCTGCTTCCTGCTGGACCAAGAGATCATTGTTGATCCCATACTGAAGCAATAACCAAAGGTACTTTTTCGGTCAACTGCACTGCCAACGCAATTTGAATCTGAGTATCCAGATAACAATACTCCACTGCTGGAAGTATACCTGAGCCCATATGTGATAGTACCTCTCACATACCTGAGTACATGTTTAGCAGTTACCAAGTGTATGTGCTTCGGATCTGACATGAACTGACTCAGTGCATTCACTGTGTAGCAGATGTCTGGTCTCGTAGGCACGAGATACATCAGGGAACCAATGAGCTGTCTGTATAGAGTAGAGTCCACACTCTGTGAACTAGAGGTTGAATCCCGCAACTTTGTCAAGTTGGTAGTCATTGGTACACTCATGGACTTGCAGTCCTGCATCCCAAATCTCTGCAAGATATCTAGTGCATACTTTCCTTGCATGAGGAAGATCTCACCTATCTTTTGCCAGACTTCTAAGCCAAGGAAGTAATGCATCAATCCGAGATCTTTCATCTCGAATTCAGAGGTAAGCTCCCTCTTACACTGGTCTATCAACTGTTCATCACCTGTAAGAAACAAGTCATCTACATATAGAACAAGTATCAAGACATGATTATGAACAACTTTAAAGTACAAGTTAGAATCAGCTGTACTTTTGGAAAACCCCAAACTATGGAGAAATCCATCCATCCTGGCATACCAGAGTCTCGAAGCCTGTTTTAGCCCATACAAGGCTTTCTTCAATTTACATACATGGGTCTTCTTCGCATGAGTAACAAAGCCTTAAGGTTGCTCAATATAAACTTCTTCCTCAATCTTACCATTGAGAAAGGCCGTCTTTACATCCATCTGATCTAGCTTCCATCCGAAAACTGCAGCAAGTGAAATGATGGTTCTGATGGTAGTGTACTTGGCAATAGGTGCAAATGTCTCGTCATAATCAATGCCTTCTTTCTGAGTGAAGCCACGAGCTACAAATCTGGCTTTATACTTCTCCACACCGCCATCTGCAGCATGCTTGATCTTATAAAGCCATATGGAAGTCACTACTGACTTTCCTGCAGGTCTGGGAACAACTTCCCAAACATCATTCTTCATGATTGACTTATACTCTTCAATCATGGCATCAACCCATACCTGTTTACTTGTTGCATTTCCATATGATGAAGGTTCTGAACTGATAAGCCGACTCATAAGACTGGAGTACTTATGTGGTCTTATGCTTTCTCTGAAAGTCCCTGAAGGAGCTTTATGCTTCTTGGCTTCTTGTACTGTCTCTCGGTACCAAGCATGTCTCCTTTTTGAAGGAGGAACTTCAAGTAGTTCTTCTAGTGGACTTTCAATGTTCTCAAGAACATCTGGAATTTGATCATCAAATTCCTCTTCCTCCCTCTGAATTTCTGAATTTGGAAACTCAAGTGGGGCAACTGTATCTTCCGATGGAAGATCTAGTGTTTTACGAAACACCGCTTCCTCATGGAAGATCACATCTCTGCTGACCTCAATGTGCCTCTATCCAGGTATATATACTCGATAAGCCTTCGAGCAATCACTGTACCCAACAAAGATACCTTTCTTACCGGAGAGCTCTAGCTTAGCCCTCTTTTCTTTCGACACACGAACATACACAGGAGTACTGAATATCCTCATGTGATCAACTGCAAGTTTCTTCTTGGTAAAGACTTCTTCAGGAGTCTTTTCACCCAAGATAGCATGTGGGCTTCTATTCTGAATGTACACTGCAGCTCCGGTAGCTTCAGCCCATAAAGACAAAGGAAGATCTAGATCAGTGATCATGGCTTTAGCAGCCTCACAGATCGTTCTATTCTTCTTTTCTGCAACCCCATTTTGTTGGGGGTTGTAAGGCATTGTCATCTCTTTCTTGATTCCTGCTTCTCGACAAAAATCATCAAACTCATTAGATTCGTACTCACCTCCGTTATCTGATCTCAAGATACGAATGTCCCTGCTACTCTGATTTTCAATCAGTGTCTTGAACTCTTGAACCTGTCAAAGGTTTCATTCTTGGCCTTAAGGAAGTAAATCCAAGACTTCCGAGAGTAGTCATCAATAAACAAGACATAATATAAACACCCACTCAAGGAGGGTGAAGACATGGGCCCACAAATGTCAGAATGAATCAAATCCAAACTACCTTTAGATCTACTCTTGCTTCTGGGAAAGGATTTCTTAGTGTTCTTACCTAGAGCACATTCTATACAGATTCCTTCATGTTTTGGAGAAACTTTTGGCATACCTATGACCATCTTCTGCAATCCTAGGATAGTTGTGTAGTGAAGGTGTCCAAACCTCATATGCCAAAGTTCACAAGGATCAACTGAGTGATGTACCAAAGAATGAATGGAGACTTTGGAGGCCTTGTAAAGGTCTCCCTCTTGAACCCCAATCTGTACTGCAGAGTCTAGATCTGTGTCTTTTGCCCATAAAAAGACCTTCTTGTCCATAAAGAGGACTCTGTGGCCCTTGTCTTCTAAACCAGCAACAGATAAGAGATTTTTCTTTAAACTAGGGACATAAAGAATATCATCAATATGAAGAACCGTACCTGAGTCAAGTTGAAGTGAAGTTGAGCCAACTCCTTCAATCTTGTAAGTGGAGTCATCTCCAAGTTCTACCTGAGTGGTGAACTTCTTCTTGCTGTAACTGGTAAGGGTACCACGGTTACCTGTCATGTGCCTGAAGGCACCACTGTCCACCAACCATGAAGTGGAGCAAGCTGAGAAAGAACCGATTAGAGCAGAAATCAAATAGTACTCTCTTCTAGACTCATCATTTTTATTAGACTTGGTTTTCTTCTTCTTTGGTTCTTCATCTTCTTCTTCCTCTGCTTCTGCAGCAGATGCCTGAAACCTTCTCTTGGGTTTCTTCTTGTTCTACCTGCAGTCTCTAGCATAATGTCCAAACTTGTGACAAGTATAACATTCAATCTTAGACATGTCAAAAAACATACCCTGAGGTTTATTCCCTTTCTTTTGCTGAGCAAAAGGTTTCTTGAACCTTTTGGTCTTTGCTGCAAGTGCAAGGTTATCCTGCTTGATTACCTTGTCAGTGTTCCTTGCTTCTTCTTGTATGCAATCATGCCAAAGCCTTTCAAAGGTTGGTTGATTTTCTTGTCCACAAACGGATGCCATGAAGGTTTCCCAAGAGCTTGGAAGACCATCAACCACTGTTTGTACAAGATCATCATCATCAACAGTAACACCAATAGCAAGGAGTTGATATCTTACATGTTTGACCTTGGTGAAGAAGGAACCAGCACTTTCATCTTTGTTCAGCTTCAAAGTTCGTAGCCTCTTCTTCAAGACTCTCTTTTGATTGGGAGCCTTCTTTTCATAGAGGTCTACCAACGTATCATAGCATTCTTTAGCAGTCTTCAAGGATGTGGTGTTAGGCATCAATTCTTCTTTGATAGAACAATAAATAACTCTTCTAGCCTTACCTTGCTTCCTCTTGTAGGCAAGCCTACCAGCATTTGTAGTTGGCTCTTCTACGACATTAAGAACAATGTCATCCAAGTCATTCTCATCAAGAATGGTTGTCAACCTAGCCTTCCAGGAATTGAAGTTTGGTGAACCATGAAGCTTCTCTTCCGGTTTGAAACCAACGGTAGCCATCTCTGTCACTTATCAAAATGTTAGATCTACAAATCTTATTCCAAGATCTAGCGAAAAACAACAACAGTGTCCCTTTACCATGTTTTCACATGCTAAGCTCTGATACAATGTTGAATTTTTAGTATTAGCATTAACTTAAAAAATTTGCAGATCTACTTAAACAAATCAGTAGCGCAATATAAACACATTAACCACATGAACACACATGGACACAAGAGTTTTCAATGGAGAAACCTTCAAAGGACAAAAACCCCAAAAGCATTAATAGCTCATCTCGTAAATGAGATGACTCGGAAAACTTCTTCAAAAAGTTCCTCAATTCTAGATCTGGAATTTACCACAATCACAATGAAAAATTATCAGTAAAAAATCAGACTGATAATTTAACCACAATTTCCATAAATTACAAATTTTCCCAAATTACGGCTTTTCCAGAAAACTGATATGTTTCTCTCCTGCAAAAAAAATTTGTTGTTCAAATCCGACTGTCACTTTGACGGTCTGCACTTTTTCCAGTCGTACAGCTGTATGGTCGTATGGATCTATCCGTACCCTTGTACGGCTTCCCTTTTTACCTGCCCGGATGTCCTTCCTCTGCTGCCCGACGGTCTACTCCCTACCCGGCTGCTGCCCGTCTTCTCCCAGCTGCAACCCAAGGTCTCCTTCTGCCCGTGGCCTATTTGGGTTGGCCGGTGGGCTACCCTAAGAATCTGTGCAGCCCTAGGCTGCTACAGCACCCTTATGGGTATGCTGGTAAGCTGCCAGGAGGGGCTGAGGGGCCACGGCAACCCTGCTAGGGTCTGCCCTAGGGTGCTGATAGGCTTGCCTAGAGAAACAGAAACACAATCTGCCCGTGAGAAGGGAAGAGACTGCCCGAAATTTTCCTTGCTACCTGGAGGAGTACGAAATAGAAGAAGGCTGCCCAAACTTTGTCTTAGATGCCCGAAAAATAATAATGGCTGCCACATAAATGCTGATAAAACCCTAGCTGAGGGTTTGCTGAGGGTTTGTTGAGGATGCCCTAGGCTAAGGCAAAACAATCTTCTTCAACAAAAAATAGCAGCTCCACCTGTGAGAGAGAATTTGTGTGTGTATCAAATAAGAAGACTTGATCTTCTTTTATAGCCTTTGTTCACCTGTAAGTGGACAAGATTAGGAAAGATAAAAATAATAATATTTTTAATCTTTTCCTAATTTCACTTTCACTTAAACCAAAAAGGGTCATTTTATTTTCCCTTTGACTTTCACTTGTGGTCATTTTCCTGTGGTCAAAAAAGTCTTTATTTATTTTGACTTTTGACTTTGGCCTTTTTCCAAGTGCCCCTGTGGTCCTTTTTTTATTTCAAAAGTGCATCATCATAAACCAAGAGAGTTATTAATGCTTTTATCTCACACACTGTGTAACACCTAGATCTGGTACTAGGGTAACTTAACCAAGGGTAGCTAATCCTTGGAGAAGCACACCGAGCCCATAGATCAAGGGTCAAAGTGCCACACACATGCCCAGACCCAGTCTAGGGCTTACAGTGTCTTCATCATCCCAGAGAATGGCTACTCAGAACTAAGTTGAGTCTACCAGTCCCAGATTGGTCTACATCATGGTCCCAGACCAGATGTCTACTCAACACAAGGATGAGTCTACCCAGGGCAGATCTGGGTCTATATCATGGTCCGAGACCATATATCTACCATTCAACAGAATGGTCACTCAACACTGGGTTGCGTCTTCACCGTGGTCCCGGACCAGGTGGTCCCATTCTCCGAAGAGAAGGGCTCTCGATGCTGCTCAGAAAAATCAACATCATCTGTACATCTATACCATCTCCATCATCTTTAAACGTACTGAAGGTTGTCTTTTTAAAATTGTTCTATCTGGATGTCTAAGAGAGAATCTTCTGCTACCTATCCGTCTCTACTATCAATGGAATACTTCCATACCTGAATAGAGATCCCGGATGAGCACACGTGCACGACCGTCTACTACTTGTTCGTCTCATCTGTCAATGGGGTACTCCCATACCTGGCTGTGAATCTGAACGAGTAGAGGTACATGTGCAATCACACGACCATCTACTACCTGTCCAGCTCATCTGCCGATGGGATTACTCCCATACCTGGCTGAGAACCTGGACGAGTAGAGGTATCTGGGTGAAAGTATGGTAAATGTCTCTCAGTCATCTCTCCCTCTCAAGGAGGGATACATTCTCTTCTACTCCAAGTCTTCTGCGAAGGTATTCATGCTTCATCCTGGGAAGAGGCTTGGTGTGGACATTTGCAGTCTGGTCATCTGTCGAAATATACTGGAGCTCGACTGCACCTTTCTGCACCATATCATGTATGAAGTGATACTGAGTCTCTATGTGCTTCAACTTGTCATGAAATACAGGATTCACTGACATCTGCACACAACTTTGGTTATCTTAGTGAATCACGGTTGGCTTTGGAATCTAGCCAACAATCCTGCAAGAAGTTTACAAAGCCAAACTGCTTCCCTGCCTGCTGAACTAGTAGTCATATACTCGGCCTTTGCAGTACTGAGAGCTACTGAGTTTTGCTTCCTATTGTACCAGGAAATTACTGCAGAACTCAAACTGAAAACAACATCCTGAAATGCTCGTCTTATCTGTAGTGCATCCGGACCAATCTGAATCTGTAAACCCTTGCAATCTTAAGTCACAATCTGAGTCATATCGTAGATCATATCCCACAGTGCCATGTAAGTATCTGAGTACATGTTTTGCAGCAATCCAGTGAATATGCCTCAGTTCGCACATGAACTGACTAAGAGCATTCACAACAAAACAAATGTCTAGTCTGGTGTTCGTCAAATACATCAAGAACCCAATCAACTAGCAATACATGGTGGGATCAGTCAAATTTGAATCTGAAGTAGAATCCCTCAGCTTCTTCAAATTTGCATCCATCGGAGTAGCTATGGACTTGCAGTCCAACATTCCGAATCTCTTCAGCAAATCCATGGTGTAATTTCCTTGACCTAGGAAAATCTTCTTCTGCCTTTATCATACTGTTGCAGCTGCAACAAATTTCCCAAAATTCCAAAAAAATTTAGGACCCTCCTTTTGCTTGAATTAGTTTGATTGTCTTCTTGGATTTGGTTTGGGAACGTTTTAGAAAGACTTG
The DNA here is from genome assembly GCA_001517045.1 of Pseudotsuga menziesii. Lineage (NCBI taxonomy): Eukaryota > Viridiplantae > Streptophyta > Pinopsida > Pinales > Pinaceae > Pseudotsuga > Pseudotsuga menziesii. Next base: position 574,203 of record LPNX010997662.1, on the reverse strand, counting down.
CTTATGCTTGGATTGATCTACAGCTGTTTTTCAATTTTCTAAAATGATTAAGAATTTCAATGATTGATCAAACCTTCATCATTTGCCTTTAATTGCGTTTGAAGCATGCTTGAATCGGAAGGTATTTTGTTTTGATCTTCCGCCGTTGCGGGTGAATCTTCGTTTTGGTCTTCCGCCATTGCGGAAGGAAATGCGTTTTCGTCTTTCGATCCTTCGGTCTTTCACATCGGCTGATTTTTGGGTTTAGATCTGAAAGACTTGTCGTTTCTTTCCCCGCCGTTGCGGATGGATTTTTAGTTTTAACTTCGACTTTGCTCTCGATTCGGTTGGCGAAATCGGATGGGTTTTGGTTTTGCATCGGAACCATTGTCACTTCTGCTTCCGCCGTTGCGGATAGATTTTCGGTTTGACTTCGATTAAAATTTTCCGATTTCTTTGTTTTCACGTCGGATGCTTTTTGGTTTCGCATCGGAGCAGTTGTGATTTCTTCTTTCGCCGTTGCGGATGAGTTTCCAGTTTGACTTCGATTGTTTTGTCCAATTTCTTTGATTCTACGTCGGATGCTTTTGGTTTCACATCGGAAGTTTTTATGACTATTTCCTCCGCTGTTGCGGACGGCACACCGTTAGCTCTCCCGATTACTTTTGGTTTCCGACTCCCGCTCGCCGTTGTGGATAGATCTGTGGTTCGGTCTTTCGCTGTTGCGGAAAGAAATGGCCTTTCATCTTCCGATCTTTTAGCCTTTCTCCGCCATGCATGTCTCCGCGGGTGGTTTGACGTTGTGGCCGTCCGCCGTTGCGGAAGAAAGTTGGCATTCAGCCTCCGATTAGTTTTGGCTCCGACGTCCGATCTTTAAACTTTTACCTGATGCGTATGACCAGAGCGGAAGGCTTGGCGCTTGGATCATCCACCGTTGCGGAAGAACGTTCGCTTTCGTACTCCGATTCGAAAACGCTCCGACGTCCGTTTTTTTTTTCGCCGCACGTGCCGACCATTTATATATACGGGGTTCGAGGGTTATTTTTTATTGTTATTTTTTCAACTGTCAAGCACTGTCATTGTCGTGCGTGTCGTTCTCACGAGCTGCGAAGGATCCTGTTGCTGGTACCCACGTCCAGGTGGCTCGACTAAGGACGTTTGACCGCTCATCTGCCCGATTGATCACATTGCATTGCCAGGTAGGCTCGTTGGCCTTCTCCCGTTTCCGTTTAGATAGTTGATTGATGGTTTGCTACGGTTAGGGTGTTAAGTGCGGTCGTTTCCTTCGTCCCGTTAATTTCTATGCCTATTTATATATGGGGATTTTGTGGTATTACTGTCAGTAGGCAGGCGGTGTGGCCCTTAGAGTAGTTTTTCCATAGCTCCGTTGTTAAACCGCCCTGCGCATAGCGGATCAGGGGGTTTGGTGCAGGCGGCCGTTACGCTGTCTGCACCAAACCACCCTTGTAGGATGATGTATGGTAGAGAGCGGTTTGTCGTGGCCCTTCATTTTGGATTTGGGACTGTTTGTTCCGTTTTGGGTTCCCTGCATCATTTAAGCCCTAGCCGTTTCCACCTACATGGTTCCGCGCATCGATTTCCTAGCCGACTTAAGGGAATGCGCCGTTGCTTTTAGTCTGTTGGCCGTAAGCCGCGTGGGCACGGTTTTGTTAAAGCACGGTTAAAGTCTCGTATACCTTTCCCTTGTTTGCCCCTGCGCAGCGAAACAATAATGGCGTGCGCAGAGAGCTAAAATTGGTGGCCTATTGATGTAGATTTCCTCTCCGTCTTGAATATGACTGATAGAATTGTTCAGTATCATACAGCAGTGGTAGATTGCTAATTTTTTTTTACTATCGATGACTTATTTTGCATCATGCTAGATATAGACAAGGTCATTGAATGCTACACTTTGGTTGTAACAGTTCTGATTAGTTAGGCCATTTTAGGCTATACATGCATACATTTGTTTCATTATCTGAATGCTATCATATTAAACATAGGAGAAATGGCACATTGCACAGTGATGTATACAGGTTTGCCACTCAGTCAAAGGGGCCTAATATTACAATTTTATGGCAGGAAGAAATCACCATGTCAAAGAGACAAAAGAAGAAGGCCCCAGTGGTCGAAGAAGAGCCAGAAGTAGAAGTGGTCACCAAGACAGAATACGTGTATGAGGACACTAAATGTATTTCTGGTGTTGAACCGGAGTACCAGTGGGGTGAAATATACAGACTGATCACCAGAAGAGAGGTCCCTGACATGGGCTTAGAAGAAGAGTCCATATATGCAAACATTGAGAGATCTTCCCTTATGAAGGTCGCCACCAGGCCAGAGCTGTTCCCATGCTCTAAGGTAATTGGCTGGGTTCTGCCCCGGGCAGATGTAACCACAATGATTCTAGAAAATGTTGAGAGACAGGGCTATGCTGCATTTAGCCCTGGATATGTGGCGTTGGCTTATCACCTACCAGAAGCCCAAGTATTCTTATCTGATTATTGGCTGAACAACATTAGAATGGACCTGGTAGAGACTCTTAAGAGAATGTTGTTGCAGGGAAAACATTACCGATACAGACCCACGGGTGAGTATGATACAGCGAGCTTGAGGGCTCCCTACAAATTTATAGCTCTGATGCTTAATAGGATCTTTGGGAGAGCTCATGGCAGATTCTTCAAGCTAGAGTGGATACCCATCATTTTTCATGTGGCAACCCAAGGGACAATCTTCAACTGGGCCAGCCTTGTATCAAGCAGTCTTTCTTCTTGCTTGGCCTCAGCCTTGGAAGGAGAGTCCCAGAAAAGGTCTGAATTTTATATGAGTTCAATACTCATAGACTGTATACTATGCAACCAGCCTTTCCCTGGTCTCAGGTGCATCTGGGACAGGGAAAGAATGCCGGTCTATGCTGCTTATAGACCATTGTGGGCACACCAGTACCACAGCCATTACAGAGAAGCCTGTGAGCACTTCATTATGCCCTTTCCCTGGTCTCAGGTGCATCTGGGACAGGGAAAGAATGCCGGTCTATGCTGCTTATAGACCATTGTGGGCACACCAGTACCACAGCCATTACAGAGAAGCCTGTGAGCACTTCATTATGCCACTATACACACTCATTTTTTGGAAAGAGTGTGATTGTATGTCGGAGGAGGCCATGCAAGTGATACAAGATTATGCAAACTACTATTTAACCGAACATGGCATGTACTTCAGGATGTTTGGAGGCTCGAGAGCACCTTCCCTACTGCCAAAATACGCAACTGATTACATTGTCCATAAGGAGGCAGTCAGACAAGTGTTCTTGGATGGAATAGGCAGCTTCCTGTTCGAACATAAGAAGACTGCTTATCCTCCCTTGCCTTTCAGACTAGGAAGCTACAAGTTCACTAAGGTGAAACAAGCTGGTGAATTCGTAGAGGAGCTGGAAAGGTTCCATTTTGGCGAGATGCCCTATCACAGAAATGACTCCCATGGTAAAGTTGCGGAGCATTGTAAAGAAAACAAGGTGCATTTTGAGTATACTCACCATTTTGATAGGGAAGAATCTGTCTTCCGAAATGCCCCGAACATGACAGCACTGAAGAGAAGATTCACGAAGAAGATCACCACCAAAGGTGGAAAAGGGGATGAACAGGCTAAGGCTGAGGAAGAGGCCAAAAGGAGAAATGAAGAAGCCCAGAGGTTGGCAAAAGAAGCTACAGAATGGCTACACAGCGAAGAGGAAGGGAAAAGAAAAGCTGCCCAACAAATAGCTGAGAAAGCCCAAGAAGCAGCTGAAGAAGCGAAGAGAAAGCTCGATGAGGAGCTGCAAAAGCAGGAGGCAGAGAGGTTGAAGCTGACACAGACTGAGACAGAACAGTCAGCTTCTGACATAGCTGGAAGGCAGACCCAAGATGTTGAGAACCCCAAGGTTCAGGACCCACAAGTACCTGCTGCCAGCACTCCCATGGTCCCCACTCTCAAGCTGGTTCCTTTTGTTCAGAAAAAAGGGGAAGAAATCCCTGATTTCAACACTGTATATTATGATAGGGCAACGAAAAAAATAATGAAGAGAACAGAAAGGAAAGTAGAAGCAGGAAGTATGCCTAGTAAAATGATAACGGATACGGCTGTTATGTTAGGAACAGACCAAGATCCAAGGCTCACCCTGAGAGCCGAGACTGCACTCCTCCACGCCTCAGAAGATAACATGGACAAGGTAATAACTGACTTGGAGCAGTCCAAGAAATCCTCTGCTCAGTTGAAAGATACATTGAGGAAAGAGAGGGAGGAAAGCAACAGGCTCAAGAGGAAATATGAAGATATGCAAAGGGAAATGAAGTCCTCAAGAGCTGAAGTACAGACCCTCCAAGGAGAAATACAAGTGCTGGAAACGACACAGGAGTCTCTGGAAAGAGTACAGAAAGAATACCAAGAGTTAAGAACTGAAAAGGAACAGCTACTGGCAAAGGTGGAGGAGCTAGAAGAGCAGCAAAAGATCCTCTTGGAGGCAAATGATCTGCACACCCAAGAACTGAAGAAGGAACACCAGGAACAGATTTCCTCGCTAACAACTGCTCTGGAGGAAGCAAAAGAACAGCAGGTTAACCTCTAGCCGTTCAAAGAGCATGTCTTGGCCCAAAAGGCCAAGATGCTGCAGCTACAGACTGTTGTTGAAGAAGAAAGATGTAGAGTGGTGCAGATCGATGGACGATTGGAAGAGATCTTGGAAACGGCATCTTACTTTGTGGACAGATCTCATGACGTCCTCGAGGTCCTGACTGCAAGAATGGCGAGGTTGGAAAGCAACGAAGAAGCTCCAGCAGAGCTTCCATCAAAAGATAAACAGGCCCTTAAGTGGGATTATGACCTGGTAGAGTTCGCCATCAACACCGCTGAAGATTTCAAGAAGGCAGTTAAAAAGACAAAGGGATTATGCACCGAGTTTTTCAGAAGACTTCTCGTTACCTACAACCAGTGCCAAATAGAGGCTGAGCAGAGGCTCGAGGCTTTCCCGAACCATGACTCATTTTTGGAGTTTTTGCAAAAGAAATATCAGGATGAAGAAGCAAGAATGCAGCACATTAAGGCCATTGATGACCAGATTCTGAGAAGCGAAGTAGGCCATTCAGCAGTTAGTGTGCCAATCCTGGAAGACCAGCTTCGGTTAAGCGCAACCAGAGTGGAAGCCATAAAGGACCAGGCCAAAAAATTTGAAATCAACATTCAATTTTTGGAACCCTGCGCATTTGAAGGCATTGCCTCTGATGCTGCGTCATGGAAGAAGTTTCTAGATACTCAAGTGGGACCCTCCTCATAGAGGATCGGTCATTGTAATTTGTAATTATCTTTTATAAAACATTTAAGAAAAGCAGAACGTTGGGAAACGAGGGGTTGGGAAGCCCAAAGGTCACTTTGGGCAACCCAACAGTCTCACCCTGTTGTATAAAGATAGAAAGCTTAGAAGGGAAAAAGGACTTTTTCCCAGTTAGATTGGTGAAGACATATTGTAAGAAGAACTATTTCCTTTTGCAATAGATAATTACAGTTTGCCTGTTGGAGAAAGCTTGGTGGAATATTCAAATGTTGTGCTATGGATTTGTTGAAGAGGAACTATTTCGTTTTCAACTTTGTATCCATTAATTGTGAGACCGTTCTAACTCTTTTGAACCTACGTTCCTGTATGAATGTTCTCCGGTTTATTTTATGAAGATTTCTACCATGAGTAATGAATGTCGTTCATAAACAATTGGCTATCTGGTTGTGGAAATATCTTTAATTGTCCATGCATTGTGGGAAGAGATATCAGCTAACTGTGTTTTCTCTCTATGTTGCATGCACACTTTACATTACTCATAATTAAATTTCAGTTTGCTCCCCGGGGATAGATAGATAGACAAATAGTTAGGTAGATAGGTAGTTCATTTCATTACTGCATATGTGATATAGATGCATGTGAGCCTTAAGACGTGAGGTAAGAACCTGCGCATCACATTGTGACTGCTCCCTGCATCCTCATCACCCTGCATGGTTAATTAGGTATATGCATCTCATATATTAAGTCAAAAATTACAAAAACTCGATGGACCGGGCCGCAACCGGTGAAACCTTTGTTTTATTACTTTGACCTATGGTAGCCGGACCGCAAACCGAACGGATTCCCTATACCAAACAGTTAACGGGCTAGTTGGGAACGTTGATTGGGGAGAATCCCTTACTGTTGTCGCCTGAGAATTTCCAGGCCTCAACACATACTCCTAATCCCAAGAAGTAATGTGTCAACAATATCATTGAGAAAGGTTGTCTTGGCATCCATCTGATACAACTTCCATCCCATCGCTGAAATAGCAATAACCGATCTAATGGAAGTATATCGAGCCATAGGAGCAAATGTCTCATCATAATCAACTCCCTCTTTCTGAGACAACCCTCTAGCAACAAATCTGGCCTCCCATCTGCTCCATGCGGAATTTCATGCTCCTCTTCATTCTGCAAAATCTGTCGTGCCCATCTGGGTCTTTTCCGGCTTACTGCCATATATGTGGGAGCATCATCTTACTTAACTTGATCAATGGAACTGATCGATTTATTCATTTATTCAGACTCCCTCCTAATGTTTGGAGGGAAGATGATCTCATCTCTTCGTCGTCGTTGATCTCCATATTTGATCCTCTTCCTTTTCGGATAGCCATTTCTTCTTCAAAAGTTACATCCCGACTGACTTCGATTGCCTCGATCCTGAGATGTAAATTCTGTTAGCCTTTGAAGACTTGCAATATCCCACGAATGTTCCCTTCTTTCCTGAAGGTTCTAACTTGAGCACATGAATGTAGGCTAGAAAGTAATTGTCCATCCTGGTGACGACCAGGTTCATCAAGGATCCTTCAATTGTCTTGTTCGAATCACGACATCAGTGTCGTCAGGTTTCTATCATGTGTAATAGACTAGAATCCTTGTCTTTGAGGGATAACTCCCTCTGTCTCTCAGAAGTCAGTTGAGTAAATCTTGTTGAAGCAGCATATAGACCGACATTCGTAGAAGCTTTCTGATCACCAAATTGCTGCATGAGATTATTCTAGGTCTAAGAGTCATAATACATGCTTCTAGAGGCATTCTTCTTCTGTTCCATCCGTATATCAATGGGATCGCTTGTCCATGTAGATCATGGCATTCTCTACAAGTCAAATCCCGTCTGATGGTTAGCAATGTTTCATAATCAATGTATTAACAAAATACTGTAGGAAACCTTTTAGTCAATGCTTCAACACAACACACGTAAGGCCATTATCTGGATGCTTATGGTCTCCATTATAGCATACCGTTAAGAGTGTGTACTACTCCAAGTATGTTATAAAGGAGTTGTAATCCTTGATGGGTTGTGCAGCATGACAGGCTATTTAAACAATCATGTTTATAACAAATACTAGATGAGCCTACTTGTTAACTACCTGAAATGTAGATCTGTGTAGAACATATTCAAAAACAACCAGATCTAATCTACTAGAGCATGTAAAATAAAATACTTATCTTTTGTAGTTGTGTGCGTGGGCTCCCACTATTAGGGTCCACTAGTCTTCATATGCTTGCTTGACGATCATCACAATCTGGATCTTCATATCATTTCTTAGAAGAAAAACTTTGAACGACCATCCTTCCTTGGCTCCTTATGAGGAGCGTCTTCTTCTACATCAGCAATTGAAGCTTCATGCTTCCTTTTGTGAGAACTTCGACAGCTACTGGCATAATGACCGTATTTCTGGCACCTGTAGCATTGGATCTGAGATAGATCCTTCTTTTATTTCTTCTGATCTGGGGGGGAGCTTGATCTCTTGTCTTGATGCTTGTGAATGTACGGCTTCCTTCCCCTTCCTTTGCCTTTCTTGGTATGTGATACGAACACTTGATTTTCCTCAGGTTGAGTACCATGAAGTCTTTGGAGTGCTGCAATTCTTGTTTCTTCATGAGTGCATTCTGTCCATAGCTTATCAAATTTGGGCAACTTGGTTTGACCACTTACAGTCTAGATGAAAGACTCCCAAGATGGTGGGAAACCATTTAAGGTGGTCATGACAAGATCCTTTTCTTCAAGATTGTCTCCACTGGACTTTAGCTTGTTCCGGAGTTCGATGATCCTCATGAAATGTGAGGCAATATCCTCGGACTTCGTCATCTTCATGTTCGACAATTGATTCCTCAATGTGAGAGTCACATTGATGCTACTGTGTTCAAATAACTTCTTTAGGGTTTTGAACATCCTCCTCGCCATCGTCTCTTCTGATATCTGAGGAACCAAGTGATCTCTAACTGAGTCCACTAAAATCCTCCTTGCTTTGGCATCATCCTTTCTCCAACGAGGTTTGTCTTCTTCGGCTTTTGGTTCTGGGACCTTTGCCTTTACAAACTGTAATAGGTCATTTTCTTCTAGTAGAAGAACCCTAGACTTCCAGGAGATGAAATTGGAAGCCCCTTCCAAACGATCTTCAACCTTCATGTTGATCATCTTCACTGCAGATCTAGATCTGGAGTTGATCTTCTGCAGTGTTGGTTTTCTGGTTCGGGGTCAAATTAGGGTTTGACTTTCCCAGAGTTTTACCCAACCAAAAATTTCGATCTTGATCTCTAAATTTCGATTTTGAGGAGGAGAACAATCCTATGCTAGGATCATTCAAAAATTCCACTTCTATGAAAAGCCCTAATTTCCTGCAACAGTGACAAGCCAAAACTGAAAATGCTCAGAATCCAATTCTGTTTCGACAGAAAGATGCACCTTCCTTAGAGCGAAATTCCCAAGGCTCTTTTTCTGCCAAAAGGTTGAGTGAAGACCTTGAAAGATGAAACCCTAGTTTCGACAAGTTGCCGACAGAGTTCTGGCAATGGCCTTCTAGTACTACTCTAATACCATGTTAGATTTTCTTACAAATTATAGCAGTATATCTTAATTGCATTTATCAATAGGATCACTAGAAGATAGACAAAGCACAGAACAATAACACAAGTATTTTTCACCTGAGAAACCCAATTGGGAAAAACTCAACAACCTTCATCTAGAGATGATAATTTTGAGATCAGAGTACAATGAAGAAAAAAAAAATATGCAAATGCCTTCCCAATATGAAACCCTAAAAATCAGTCTACTTCTAAGTTGGTGTGTAGCTGCTGTCTTTCCCAGAAAACTGCGAACTGTTATGTAGTTGTTGCGCTACTGTTGCAAGTTGAAATGAGGAGGGGCACCTTCTATTTATAATGTTTTGCCACCCAGAAAATAACTGGGGCCGACTTCACTTGGGGGTGCAATAAATAATTTTATATTTTATTATTTTATTTATTCTTTTATTGCTAGCTTTTCTCCCCAAGGATTACATTGTTCTTTCTAGGGTTTAAATGAATAATTACATTAAGTTCAACTCCCGAAGGAGGACAATAAGAATAGCTTTTGAAGTTGCACAAACTCCAACATTTTCGAGGTAAAGGACAGAATTAAATTGTTGTTTCATACAGCAATTTGTGAGCACAAATTTCAAGGCTGTGATCGGCACAATTTTCGAGGAAGAAAAACCATCAATGAAAATTTCGAGGCTGTGATCGACACAAATTTCGAGGCAGAAAATTGATAAGTACTGCTGATTTAATTTTTGTAATTTTACTAAAGAAAAATAATAAATCTCTCTCACTCAAAACAGGTTTTCCCTTAGGGGTTTTATCCTGGACCATTGGTCAAAAATAACTGTGTTATTTTCATGTGTTTGGTTGACTAAAATTTTCAAAGTTTGAATTTTTTTTTGAAAAAGAAAATTTCTGAATTTTTTATTTTGAAAAAAAGAACTTCATGTGTTTCAGTTTTGGTCAAATTTTGTTTAAAATTTGTGCATAGAGGGCTTGGGCATTAAACTATGCAGAGAATCCAAAAGGCTTGAAACCAGGTTGGGGTTCGTGAAAAACTTTCAAAAAACTAATCTAAAGAAGGTAACAACTTCATACAAGCAGTTGATAAGTTCCTTGATGCATCTGGTCAACACTAGGCCAAATATTTGTTTTGCAGTTGATTCAATTTATGGTGGAGCGGAGGAAGGAGCGTTGGGTAGCAACAAAACATGTGCTTAGATACTTGAGAGGCACAACGGATTATAGGCTAAGATATCTTGGAGTTGGTAAGGTGAAGTTGCACGGGTATATAGACTCAAATTGGGCAGGTAGTGCATCAAACAAGAAGAGCACCTCATGAATTGCCTTAGGTTGACATTAGTGACGATATCTCGGTTCAACGAAAGCAAACTTATCTGGCACTCAGCTTAGCGGAGGCTAAATATATGGCAGCCAGTACCAAGGTTGTTTGGAGCAGGGAGCAAGAGCGAGGAGCAGGAGCGAAAAGCAAAATTTTCAAAAGCTTCCATTTTGGAAGCGTTTTGGCAACATTTTTTATATAATAAAATTTAAATATATTTTGATCCGTATATATTAAAAAAAATGCAGAATGCCAAATTAGTTACAGAAAACATGAAAAATTAATCTAACCATTTCGAAGACATATAATATCAATCATTTAGTAGTTATAATTTATAAGTTTGTAACATTATCATCAAATGATCAATCATCAACAAAATCAACCTAGTGTTATCGGAACCGATCTGGTTCAGGAAAAACCGGTCGGTTCGACTAGTTTAGAAGGTTTTCCGGTCCGATCTGATGCCCGAACCGCCTGGGCCGGTATTTTGACACAAACCACCCCCCAACCTGCCAGTTCCGCGGAACCGGACGGTCCATACTGTGTCGTACGGCATTCATCAAAGCACCCATGGAACTCAATTTTTTATTAAAAAAATGCCTAATTTAAAGGACCTAAACTAACCCTAATCCCATTGTGGTGTTATTTAAAGACCCCCCCACCCTCTATTTAGAGCCTCTTTGTTGATATATCTTCGTTCATAACTCCAGTGATGTATTGCACTCAGTGCTATTTTGGTTATCTGCACCTGTACTTGCTATGTATATGAGAAACTTTGCATATTTGTGTATTAATGGTTTGGATTCATATGTATGCACATGAATATATATGTTTTTTTACAAAATATGAATATTTTATGTATTTTTTAGTCTACAGATTTTTTTCCTGGTTTCGATCCAGTTCACATTTTGGGCTATGTTGGTACAATGACGGATCTGGTTCTAATAACATCACATCAACCTTCAAGTTTCAACATATAATATTTTCCATCAACAAACTCTAACAAATAATATCAACCATGAAATGAAACAAAGCATCATATTCATTACCAAATAGTTGTAAGATGCAATCAACATTTTAAACTCTAAAGGTAGGTTCAAACTTCAAAGCTCAAAGTTAAAACTTAAACTCATAAAATGCTTACAAAATAGGCCATAATAAATATTAAATACAAAGTACAATCTCCTTGCCATTAGAAACTTCCATTTTCTTTTCTCGTGATCTAAGAACAAGAGTAGGAGCAACTAGAAGTGTTCGTGGAACATGAGAAGTAGTTGTATGACCCACATGGATTGTTGGACATTAAAATAAAGACAAAGCTCCTACATTTGGAAACTTGCTAGTGATTGGGGGTGGAACCTCTGTTGTATGAATTTGATCACCACCATGGTCACCCAATAGTTCAACCTCGAAATGGATCCATCCTCTAAATTAGCCTCCTCTAGATTGTTGTTCAATCATCATTCTTGACCGCATCACAATGGGACAACAACCTCAAGTTGAGGTGCACATAAACCAGGCTTTCTACCCGATCCACATTCAAGTTGTTTCTCTTCACGTTGTACGTTGTTGATGAAGTTATAGGAGCGCCTCTTTGCAAAAGAAGTGTTAACAACCTATGAAAGCACCCTCACTGCCAATTTATGCAAATATGTGGTAGAGGAGCCATACATGTTCCACCATTCGATAGGACTCATCATCCAACCTATCTCGATCTTTGGTTGCATGCAGATTACGAAAGACTAAATGTTCATTGATGTATTTGCTCAAGTCACTTCGTAATTGAGCACAATGCTCATCAAAGACCAACTTGTCTAATGCAAGCATATACCCAAGCTTTCTACCCGAACTACAATCAAGTTGTTTCTCTTCACATTGTACGTTGTTGATGAAGTTATAGGTGCTCCAACACCTCTCTGCAAAAGAAGTATTAACAACCTATGAAAGCACCCTCACTGCCAATTTATGCAAATATGTGGTAGAGGAGCCATACATGTTCCACCATTCGATAAAACTCATCATTCAACCTATCTCGATCTTTGGTTGCATGCAGATTTCGAAAGACTCCATGTTCCCTAATGTATTTGCTCAATTCACTTCGTACTTGAGCACACTCCTACCTTTGGATTTGTGTGTGGTTTTATCCCCTCTCCACCCTCGGGTGTTGGTTGGACCAACCGAGATGGAGAATAAAATTTTGGTGTAAGGCTATATGCTAGGGCATCGAGTGGAACATTCAAATTATCCCACCTTTTGACCACATGTTTATAAATATGATCATACAAGCTTGCATATTGCTGCTCAACAATGTCCTTGATTTGGCTAAGCATGCTACCATCTACTCATATACCTCCCCAATCATTGGCTGATTTGTATCTGCAAACCAAATCATACTATAAACGGGCTTGGTGAACTGCAAAACACACCTAAATTGTGCCCAAAACTGACCATCAAGAACAGTCTCCTCCACCTCCTAAAAGTCATGTCTATCAAATGTGCTTGCAACTCTACTTTCAAACCTTGCCATGATTCACTTGAGACCATACTAGCCAATGCCACTCTTACCTTCAAAAATCCCCTAGAGGTAAGGTAGTAGCAAGCAAATCCAGTTTTTGCAATCTTCAGTAGCTCCAACCATGAGAGATTGCGAAAATGTGGCGGGCCATGCTATGATTATGTTACCACCTAAGTTGCACTCAATTGGACTTTCAAGTGAGCCGCCAAGGATGAACAATTACTTGTTCAAATTCCAAGTTCAGAAGTTGTAATGCTCTGCCTTCCCGGCAGAGCAGTGAGTTTGGATTTTTCTCTAAGCTCTCCTCGGTAGTGGTTGAGCTCATTATGATTTGCTCTAATAAATTCCAAGGAAAATAACATTTTTCACTTATTTCTATCGTGTTTTTGTTTTAATGCCTATATTGCAGCATATAATTTCTAGGAGTTTGACAGTAATTAGTCTTCAAAATATCAAAATTTGTAACATAGGAGAATTATAACAAAGTTAATAGTTCAGTCTTTATCTATTTACAATTTATTTACTTCTTCTATTTCCTATGCATATTTACCTTCTTGCATAATTATTAAAGAATTGATTACTAAAACAAAATATAACAACAAAAGAATACCTGGAATTATGTAGGTTGAAAATAGTTCCCTTGCTCGTGTAGCCTTGCCTGTCCAAGCCTTTGTTACTAAAACCGGATGAACCACCCTGTCGACTAGCTCTTATCATGTTGGCCCTAGGAAACCGATGGGTTTCCTAGCCCCCAAACCCACATACTAATAATCCCGAGAGCAGCTCCCTTGCCTTCCGATGAATTTTCAACCCTTGAGTTAACCCCCTCCTCAAGATTTCTCTTCTCCTTTGTTACAACACTCCTATCTCTCTTTCCCTTGTAAACTTCCAAAAAGAAGCATCCCCCAAAACCCCTTCAAATCCCTCTCTTTATACCTTCTTTTGTTGGACACACAGAGCACACTAAGAGGGGAGGGGTGAACAGTGTATAGCTTTTGTTACTTTTTCAACGTTACCAATCATCAGCAGCTCATCCAATATTATGCGAAGTACGTTATTATCATTATGCATACCATCATATCATCATCACATAAGAAGCATAGTAAAAAACAGTACACAAGATTTTTACATGGAAAACCCACAGAAGCCTTATAATAATAGTTTTCCAACAATAACTCGAAGGAGGTTACAACCCCCTTATTAAAATGACTTCAATTCTCCAGCTACAACTAGAAGGAGGCTACAACCCCTTGATTTATAGGCTACAACCTAAAGGAAACTCCAACTCCCTAGTTCTTCGGCTACAACCAGAAGGAGGCTACAACCCCCTGATTTATAGGCTACAACCCGAAGGAAGCTCCAACTCCCTAGTTCTCCGGCTACAACCGTAAGGAGGCTACAACCCCCTTTCCTTGCCCTGTCCTGCCACCCTTATATGAAGATAGAAATTGTTGAACCACGACCGCACTGATCCTGCAGACCTACTAATCAACACATGTACTACACTGCACAATCTGTACCACACTGCACAACCACTGCCACTACTAATCACTGCTCATCAACTAATCATTGTCCACTGTATCACACTGCTCATCAACATGTACAATCAACCTGTCCAATCAAGCTGTACCAATCAATTTGTTGCTCACATCAACCGACTCAGTCAATCTGAGTCTAACCAATTACACACCAAACTCAGTCCACCTATGTCAAACCAACTGCTCATACAACTCGACCAGTCTGAGTCAGACCAACTGCACATAAGGCAACTTGTGCCAATCCTACTTAATTGAACCAACCTGTACCAAGCTACTTGTATACCTGTGCCAAATCAATCATATAGTTGTGTTAATCTAATCAAGTGCTTTGACAGTCAACCAACCCTTCTTACTTGGCCTAATTCATCAAATAAGAGACACATTTGAGCAACCAAGAGACTTCACATGCAGTCAACCAAACTTCGTCCAATCACACTCAACTCAATGACACCACAATCAACCTCAATCACAGTCAAGGAATATTTGACAGCTACACATGATATACCTCAACCAACTAACCTCAGCCAAGAAGATGAGAAACTTAACCAACTATGTCAAACTCAATCAATCTCATAAACTCTTAGACACAAAAGGATTTTTCACTCCACTCAAATCAAGTCAACAAATCAAACAAATATCAAGCAAATAGTCACTTACAATACTGTCAAAGGTTGTCATTAACAGTCAATAACAGTCCAGTCCACTTAGGTCAAAGACACAATGATCAACACTTGTCAAACTAGTTTTCAAAGAAAACACTTAGGTTGATCAAATAAATCACTCACGAGATCTATTACTTACATGTCAACTTCTCATTCAATACTACACTATACAACAATCAAGATAAACACCAAAATCAATGCCAACAATATCCAAGATAATCATCAAGATCTATATTAAGATCACGTCAAGATATATTCCAAGATAACCATCACGATAGCCTCCATAACATATTCAATGACTTCAAATATATATACCAATATATAGGCTCACATACTAAGATCAAACATGAACTCTATCCAAGAGAGACATGTGTCATCACAAGAGAAACCCAGAAGCATGAACCATACCTTTTTGAAGATCACAAGATTAAGGTACAATAGACAAACCAAAAGAAACTCTATATCATGTCACCCCATAGCCCTCACAACAAGCTTTCCAACGAGCTAAGAATTTTGTAATTCTGATTCCGTATGAGAAAGTTACGTCAATTTTAGTGAATCTCTTCAATCCTCAAAGATGCCCAAAAATTTATCCTCCACAAAGTTTCGCACTTTTCTCCAAGAGTTGCGAAATACCAAAGAGAGACTTGATTGATGAACAAATGAAATGTTTGATATTCTATTTATATAGGTCGTGGAGGAAAGTTAGTACCTGAAACTAGGCCGACATGCAATTCAAAATTACAAATAATTAAATTATCTTTTGTTTGGTCGACTGACCCAAAAAGGTGGGGTACACCAACTTCAAAAATTCATATCTCTTCAACCGTAAGGAATTAGAAGATGCTCCACATATCAACAGAAATGGCTTCACGAAGAATATCTCCATATGATGGGTTTATTTGCAAATTCTTGGTCTAATACCCTTAAATTCTTCAATTTGTTTATGACTTCAAAGATTCCAAACATAAAGGTGCCAAAGACCATGTTACCTTATGCATAAGTTCCAAGATCAAAGGCTTTAATGGACATCATCAAAGGCATGAGGGATTCGATGGGCTTCACATCCATAGACTTCACATCAACAAGGAGTAGGGCTCCTCCATATACTCATCATATCAAGGGTATCAAGGACCCGAACACCACCAATCAAGTGGAAACAAAGACTTTTTCAAGAATATCATCATCATATCCAAGGTCTTTGTATCATTAAAAACATATCCAATGGTTCCACTATATATCTTCATCACAATAAGAGTATCAATACCCCAAAAGAGAGGTACAATGACCTCACCACTAGTTTGCAACACCTTATGGGCTTCATATGCATGATCACAAGGCTAACATGCCAATGACCATATAGCGTCCAAGGGCCATCAAACCACCATATGTGTGGGTTCAAGACCCAAACTTCCAAGGACCCCATAAAAATGGGTTCCAACATACCACCATAAGTGTGGGATCCAAAACCCAAGTCTCCACATGCAAGAGGATCAAGATCTAAGCTTGTGGACTGAAGGACCCCACAAGAACTCAACAACCTCAAGACCATCCAATGCAAGCAATAGGCTCTAGCATCAACACATCAAGGGACTTACACACATGAGCCACATCATCCATCCAACAACCAATCAAGAGACCAAAACAAGTACAAGTATAACAAGCAGCACAAAGTCGAGTAACCAAAGATCAACTAGGATCAAGCAACTCGACAATGGACTCAAATGGAACCAAGATACAACTTAGGGGCACTTGACCAAGACAATGGGTAGCCAAGGATTTTGCCATTGTTCCAAGGCCTCCAAGGGTTCAAGCTTAGGCTTAGACAAGGTCAAAAGAGCTCCTCTGAAACACACTACCACAAACTAAATACTAACCCTCAGGGGCTCCACAAGGGGCACCAAGGACTCAACAGTTGGCATCAATGACCAGACATCGTTGCCATCAATGACAACTTAATCAACATCTTCCACCTTCCTTTTCCTTCCCCCTTCTTCCACCCTAAGTCATCGGATTCGGCGATTTTTCACAATGAAATTCGAAAACAGTCGATTTTTTGTGCCTGGCGAACTATTAGTTGAAATTCGGCGATTTTCTACGTGGGTAAACCCTAGTCGATGACAAAATATACCTCCGCATTAACTCACTGTTCATTACGCAAGTCTCGATCCTCCCGCATGAATGCTTCCGCGAGTGATGTTTGGAGTTTGTAGGTCACTTTCGTTCTATGAGTGAAGTGGTGTGGAGTCATCGCTTCGTGAATCGCAATGGGTGCAGAGGGTCGAGCATCAAGTTTCTAGTTGTTGAAACCCCAACGAGTAGGGCGTATTTAGTTTATAGTTGAACAAGCGCAGCAGTGCCGCGGTGGTGTTCATGATATTTGATGGAACCCAAAAAACCGTCGTAGGATTTATCGCTTAAATGTATTTCTTTAATAAAGAATTTCGAGTCTAAATAAATATTTGTTTTCAATTTTCTAAATTAATTTTATATTAATTTGTTTATTTTAAAATTTAAAAAATTAATAATGACTTATTTTAGTATATTAATATTATTTATATGACATCATTTTTTTTAGTTAAGTACAACTTGTTTTAATAATCTATGTTAATATTTGTATTCAAGCTGAAAGGATGTTATGTGATTAGGTAAGAATATAAGTTTTGGGTTGGGATGTTAAATAGTGTAAGTATTTTTTAATTTTCAAATTTTACAGACATACAAACTTAATGTCGATTTTTATGTCGAATTTTATCGCCAAATTTTCCATTGCCGATTTTTTATCGAATTTCAACCTCTTTGAATTTGAACACTAACTCGAACTAGGTGACTTAGCTTCCACCGCCTTTCCCCCCAAGTATTCAATTCAATCCTATGTTTTACCGCCTAACTCATAGTTAAAATATTATGTATTATGTACTTCTTTCTCGGGCAATTAATGTTGATGTATTTGTAACTTCAGAATGTATTCACTTGTATATTTCTTATTGTATTTCATTATACCCCAACGGAGATGTTTGTTCCTTCAATCGAGAGAGTCATTAATATAATAAAGTCATGTAAAGTCATTGAGGTTAACCCTCCATTGTAAGTAGGGGCAACAGTCCCCACAATTGAGTTGTATTAGGGTTATTAGACTCTCCTAGTGAGGTCGGCCCTGTAGAGTAATTGTCAAGTGGAAAACAAGTATAAATAGAGAGTGAGACTCTCTATTTGGAACACACACTCACTCAACAGTAGCACATGAGTGAGAGAGGAGGAGCTCGCACAAGTGAGAGAGAGAACAACTGTCGGAGATCATCTTTGTATCTTTGGGTTTTACTTTTGCTTTTGGTGCTCATTCTATCTCTGAGGAAGTTCTGGGGTTTTCTCCTTTATGGTTTCCCTGAAGAAAATGTTTTGTCTCTTGTCTCTTGTGATCATTGTTGTGCATGTTATTCTCTCAAATAAGATCCTAGATCATATTGATTAAATAATAAAAATCTAACATGTAATCAGAGCCTCTCTAAAAGAAAGCACTGTGCAACTGCAGGAACTAGGGCTTCCTAGTTGAAGGTGTTCTCTCCACAGATCATCAAGCAAGAAGGGATAGGCTAACACACCTCACTAGGGTGCATCTATTGGTGGTATCAGTTTCTGAATCAGAGAAGTTTCATTGTACATCCGAAATACAGTTGCAATGGCAGCAAATGGAAATTAGGGTTTCATGCTTGAAAACCCTAAAATACTAAAACTAGTAGTTTTGGTACATTCGTTATTTCTCGAGATTAGAGAAGGCTCAAGAACCGAAACTTTTAAAGGCCAAAGATAAATTCCTGATGAACCCTATGTAAACGTTTCAGCCTCATATTCACTATATTCTAGGAGATATGATTCCTCCAAGTCAGGGTTCCAGCCTCTCCCAGGATTCAGCCTTAAACAAGTAACCTAGGGAGAATTGCCATATCTCGGGCTACGAAGGTCCAATTGAAATTTATCAAGATGTTCCAAATAGGGCACGAACTGTACTTTCTGTGGTAAAAGTTTCAGACCCCAAAGGTGAAATAGTGACACGTAGAAATCCGTACAAGTTCGCTATTCTGAATAGTCTTGAAATAAGTCACCTTGGGAAAACGCGCATAAGTCCCAATTGGTGAAACCAATTCTACTCTAACCTGCGGTGTTAGAAAGAGGACAGACAAGGCTACCTCAGTGGGAAGTTTCAGACACAGAGGAGCAGCAATTTCGAAGATATCGTAGAAACAATATCAGGCATTTCCGCAGAAGAAATTGGAAAACTAGGGCTTCCTGTTCCGAGAGCTTCCCTCCACTGTTTTCAGAAAAGGAGTACATTGGACAGCTCGCCTTGAAGAGGCCCATCTTTCTATCCAATCAAAAGTTTGAAATTCCAAGTTTTAAAAATTAGGGGTTCTCTAACAAACCCTAGATCAACCAACTCCAGAACTAGGATGAACACCTCAAATCGGTAAGATCTAAATTTTTGTTATTTATATTTGAGGTTTTCATTTCAAAATAACTAATCACACCAACTTGATGACAAGCTTGGTGAAGCTGACAACTTCCGAGTATAGAAGTATAGGACCTCCGTGATCCTTGAAGAAATTGACTTGGATCAGTATTTCAGTAAGAAAGGTCTAAGAGCCAGAGAGAGATGAGGCTAAGGATAGAGCCAAGAGAATCATTGCAGATTCTATTAAAGATCATCTCATCCCTCATGTGTCATCCTTGAAGACACCAAAAGGAAGTGTTTGTTGCTATGACGAAGCAATCGAAGAAAAATAAGATATTGTTATAACCACCTTAAATGGCCTTCCAGGATCATGGGATTCATTCATTCCAAGAATTTGTGCCAGAAGGAGGTGATTACCTTCAGTAGACTCTAGGAAGAGTGCACACAAGAAGAAGCTCGACTCATAATAAGAGAAGAGAAGATGGGAGCAACTAAAGATCGAGCTCTCAGGATTCAAAGAAGATCCCTCAAGCGATGAGGAATATGAAAGACTCAATTCTTGAAGAACCTCTTATCCATCTTAGCATTTGGATAAGAAATGATAATGTCATGAATGAAGAAGATGATGAAGATGAAGGCTCAAGAAAGAGTCTACCCACGAAACAAATAAAGATAAGTATTTGAATTGTCTTTTCCTATATATCCAGTTGTTTATATGACATTGCTTAGTTGTGAAATGTATTATGCATGATAGAATGTTTGCATTAATGAACAATATACTACTAATATGCATGTTATGGGTAAGTAGCCTATAGTGCTATACAACACTCCATTGCTACTTATCTAGGATGAAACCTCTTTGCTGACATATTGGGATTAGTGCACAATCTCAATAATGTTATGATAGAAATGGAAGGCATCTGGAAGTTTCTGTGTATACGAGATATGGATGAATGTTGTATTGGCTAAAATAGTTGCATGATTATATTTTATGCATAAGAATTTGCCATTGTGAATATGCCTTATGAAATGTTTCTAACCATACAACTGGTGCATTTGACTTGTAGGAAAGATCGAATACAATCGCCTACAAGAAAAGAAGGATGAGACTTGTTCCGAAGAACAAGTGACAACAATTCAAGAAATAATCCAAAATGAAAAATAGTATGACAAGACTTCAAGAGGCCTTAGACACACTCTAGTTATGTGACACTGTTGAGCGACATCGTTGATGCAAAGCCTTCTAGCTATGAAGAAGTAGCCAAGAAGAAAGGGAAGGAAAACACCAGTTCAAGAAGAATGATGTCTAGGATGCGATATCGAGACCTGAAGGGAAGTCTGAAGTGTCTTCCATATGGATCTACAAGATCCAGCATGCAAGTAGATGGCAACATCATAGGATACAAGGCAAGATTCGTAGCACGAGGCTTCTCACAAAAAGAAGGCATAGACTACGAAGAGACATTTGCACCAGTGACGAGTCAAGTATACATAGAGCAGCCACTAGGAGTTGAGACACATGACAGGAAGACTCATGTGTGCAAATTAAAGAAGGCCTTGTACGAGCTAAGAAGGCATCATCCATGGGATAACACATACATGAGGAGCTTGAAGATCACCTAGAGTGATGAAGATCTTAACCTTTGCTACAAGGTTGAAAATGAAATCCTATAGAGGATGACAAGCTCACAGATGGGTGCAAGAAGAATTTTTTCAAAAGGTTCAAGATAGAGGATCTTGGTATCCAGTGACCCTAGATGGATACATAGAATATTAGTAGCAGAGAAAGCTACTTGTCACTCCATTATAGAATGTTTCAATACATAGAGTACGAAAAGCAGAGAGAGAATGATGCTCCGCTTCAAAGGGAGTGACTGTAGAAGATCCTAAGGTTCGCAATGGTACGACAGGGTGGACAGATCACTGATGGCTCTATGCTTTACTGAGAGTAAAGCAGATTCCAACCTTTGCTTCAAGGTTGAAGGCAGAAGACTAGTAATGCTCATGTTATATGTCGATGACCTGTTCCTGACAGGAAAAGAGGAACTCAATAGAGATGCAAGAAGGAGACTTGCTGTCGAGTTTGAGATGAAGGACTTGGGTATGATGCACTACTTTCTAGACATGGAGGTGCGGCAGATTGCGGATGGAGCTCCCTTGGACAAGAGAAGTATGCAGTGGAGATCTTGAAGAGGTTCGGGATGATGGACTGCAAGGCCATGGCCACACCTATGGCATCGAACCTGAAGCTATTGAGTGATGCTTCATTAGAGACGGTTGATGCCACGATGTATCGTCAGATGATTTGTTCATTAATGTTCTTGACGAATATGAAACCAGACATATGCTTTGTTGTGAACAACCTGAGCCAGTTCCTGACGGATCCGAGACATGCTCACCTAGTTGCAAAGCATGCAGTGAGGTACCAGAAGGGTACAGTTGAGTATGATACGAATCAGAAGACTAACCTGCATGGTTATGTTGATTCGAATTGGTAGTGCCACTGAGAAGAAGAGCACCTTGGGATGCTTCTTCAATTTGAGACCTAGTATGGGATACTGGTTTGGCAGGATGTAGTCCTGCATGGCGCTAAGTACAACCAAGGAAAAATATGTTGCCACTTGCTCGACTGTTTGTGAGGTAGTATGTTTCTTTTGAAAACTACTATTTGATTTGATTGATCTGACTTGCATTTTTGTATGATGCAGAGGGGAGCAGTGAAGCTCTAGTATGTGATCCAGATGAAGATCCCTTGAAAGAAGGAGTGATGAGTTCTAGCATAGCCGGTGAGACGGGTTGTTTGAGCATAAAATCTTGGCGAAGCTCGTAGGTTGCTCAGACATAATCAGTCCTGTAGGTTGTCCTCAAATGTAATCAGTTCTGGCGAAGCTCACAGGTTATCCTTGGACATAATCAGCCCTGATGTGATTCTATGCTAGAAATGGCCAGAGTGAAGTTTGAGTACTTCAAAGAGAAGCTTGGTGTTCGTCAGATTGAGATTCCCTCCAAAGGGAAGTGATGTGTCCGAAAGACGCAGTGCCTTTCTTACACGATGGCAGGATGGGCCTCCCATGGTCAGATGTAAGTGCAGATCCTTTCCTTGGATGGTAGTAGGTGTGGCCTACCATGCCGATGGATGTAAGTGCAGAGCCTTTCCAACATGGTGGCGGGTTGGGCCTCTCATGGTCGAATGTAAGTGCAAA
The DNA here is from genome assembly GCA_001517045.1 of Pseudotsuga menziesii. Classification (NCBI taxonomy): domain Eukaryota; kingdom Viridiplantae; phylum Streptophyta; class Pinopsida; order Pinales; family Pinaceae; genus Pseudotsuga; species Pseudotsuga menziesii. Next base: position 551,649 of record LPNX010997662.1, on the reverse strand, counting down.
GCCTTTTTGACATGGTGGTAGGTTGGGCCTCCCATGGTCGGATGTAAGTGCTAAGCCTTTCTGACACGGTGGCAGGCTGCGCCTCCCATGGTCAGATGTAAGTGCTGGGCCTTTCCGACATGGTGGCAGGCCACGCCTCCCATGGTCAGATGTAAGTGCTGGGCCTTTCTGACATGGTGGCAGGCTGGGCCTCCCATGGTCAGATGTAAGTGTTGGGCATTTCTAACATGGTGGCAGGCTGGGCCTCCCATGGCCAGATGCAAGTGCTGGGCCTTTTCGACATGGTGGCAAGTTGGGCCTCCCATGGTCAGATATAAATGCTAAGACCTACATCCAGCATCAAAAAGGGTTGGCTCTGTAGAACTTCCTATGACAAGTAGAATTGAGAGATAACACCATTTGCTCAAGATAGCGGGAGCAGCTTTGATGATAATCCAGTAATGAAGATTTGTGCTAATGAACTGTGTCAAGATAATACCTTCCTAGTTAAGAGGGAGTGTTGATGTATTTGTAACTTCAGAATGTATTCACTTGTATATTTCTTGTTGTATCTCATTATACCCGGACGAAGATGTTTGTTCCTTCGATCGGGAGAGTGATTAATATAATAAAGTCATGGAAAGTCATTGAGGTTAACCCTCCGTTGTAAGTCGGGGCAATAGTCCCCACAATTGAGTTGTATTAGGGTTATTAGACTCTCCTAGTGAGGTCGGCCCTGTAGAGTAATTGTCAAGTGGAAAAAACAAGTATAAATAGAGAGTGAGACTCTCTATTTGGAACACACACTCACTCAATAGTAGCACATGCGTGAGAGAGAGAAAAACTGTCGGATAACATCCTTGTATCTTTGGGTTTTACTTTTGCTTTTGGCGCTCATTTATCTCTGAAGAAGTTGCGGGGTTTTCTCCTTTATGGTTTCCCCGAGGAAAATTCTTTGTCTCGTCTCTTGTGATTATTGTTGTGCATGTTATTCTCTCAGATAAGATCATGGATCATATTGATTAGATGATTAAAATCTAACAGTTAAATGGTATTAAAGCTAGTTCAGTTTTATTTAAAGAATGGATTGTACATATTAATTAAGTATTCTCGAACTGTCCACTTTAGGACCTTCATGAGACGGTGGATCCATTATTGTACTTATCTTTCATTTAATATGTTGAATTAAATAATAATTAAATAGTTATCCTGTTGACTCTTCGTAATTTGAAGTGGCAGTTTAATTAATTTATCAAATCTAACTTTGGATTATTTATCTGACATGGTAGTACTTTTATAATTATTTTAATGAACCCTGTCGTGACTTATATGGTACATTCAATAAACTAATAATATTTTCACAAAGTTTGATTAATCACTTTCATAATATTAACCTAGTAATTGTTAGGATATTTAGACACTTAGGAGTTAGTTAAGATCAACTTGTGTAATATATCCTTTAGGTAAAAGTGTGTTTCTTTAGTGTGCATTAGTATGCATTTGTAAATATTCTAATCCGACGGTCACGATATGTTCTAGACATAGAGTGATCTGACGATTCCACTTCTCTTAGATCATACCTACCATTGATCCGTGGCTTAACATCCGATTGGTCTATGATCTCTATTTGAAGAGCATAGAGGGTCCTTGGCTAGTTGATCGATTATGAGAAGCTCATGTAACTTTCTTTATTTTGCATAATAAATTGCTTCAAGTAGCTATTTGGCTGGGGTCGTGGACTGTTTCCCTCTCGAGGGTTTTAACCACGTGAGAAACATCGGTGTGTTGATCTGTGATCTATTTGTGTGAAGCAGCTGCTCTAGGTGTTCGGTCTTTTAGGAGTACCCTGTGTACCCGAACATGGTATCAGAGCGTTTATGAAAAGCCGCTTTCGGTTTTGATCAAGATCTGGAACCGATGTTGCCGAAACTTTGAAAGGGTTTCTGGTTCTAGATTTTTTGAGCATTTGTGGCCTGTGGGAGCTGTTTCATTGCGTTCGGAGCGTCGTTTCCATTGGAAAATAGTTTTCATTTCATCGAAAACTATTTCCGTTTGTTCCAGAAACACTCATTTCGGCAAATCTGAAGGTATAATGTTACAGTGACGGATTTGTTTTTTTAAATCTCTCATATTTTATCAGTTTTATTATTAGATCTTTGTTGTTTTAGTATCGGATTGTTGCCTTCCCTGGTTGCGTATGCTCTTTGTCGTGCACCTTGCACGATCGCGGCGAATCAGAAACAGTAAGGGAAAGTTTCTTTTCTTGTCTTCTCGGCTACATATGCTCTTTGCCATGCACCTTGTGCGGTCACGGCAAATCAAAAACAGCGAGAAAACTTGAAAACGTAGACTTTCTGGGTAAGCTAACCAAGATCTAACTCCATTTTGTGGAAAAAGTTTTCTTTGTTTTTGTTTTTCGTTATTTTGTGATTTGCAGAAGAAGAAAAAAAAGGCAAGCACGGAGAACAAGAGAGAAGAGTAAAAAAAAAACCCTTCCTCTTTCCATTCTTTTGCGTACCTTTTAAACTTAACTCACTTGGTCCAAAGTTGCTTTATTCCTTAATAGGTCTTGAGTTCAAGTCTTATTACGCCACTTTTTAGTGCATGCAATTTATATTTTCAAGATACTTTATTGTAAAAGTGCATCTCACATAAATAAAATAAAATAAAAAGTGAGTCACTTAAGTCTTTTAATTTATTGCCGCACTATTTAAAATTAACATTATTGTAAAAGTGAACATCACTTATTCTACAAAAATGATTCACTTAAAAGCAACTTTATTGTAAAATGATTGTCAAAGGTTGATCTTGGGAAGAGGGGGGTTCTTTTTTTTAGTTGGTCAAGTTAATATCTGCCACGTCACTATTGGGGACATCTTCAACATTTTCTTTGATCAAACATAACTTCATCATCTAGAATCAATTTTCAGTGTCGTTTTTTTAAAACTGCATATTTTTTCGAGCTCTTTGCATGCAGACAGTTAGTTTATGTTCTTTCAGCCATTATTTTACAGTATGGCCGCCCCTTGTGATATTATACTTACAAGTTCTAACTATTTCTCATGGAAATCTCGTATGGAGGATGTTCTGCGAAGTAGGGGACTTTTTAGGATAACCTTAGGGAAAGAAACAAAACCCACTGATGATGATAAGCAAATTAAATAGGCAAATAGATGTGATGAAGCTCGTGGATTGATTGGGATGTCAATCTCTACTGATTTGCGATTCCACATATCTGGAATTGATGAACCTGATATAGCTTGGGAAAAGTTGGAATCTGTGTTTGGTAAACACAATGAAATTCGGGGTCATCAACTTGAAAATGAGTTGATTTCTTTGAATCCAAATGATTTTTCATGCATTCAAGACTATTTATCTAAGTATAAAACTCTTAGACTCTTATGTGCAGAATGCAAGATTAAGAAAGAAGACAAACAATGTATTTATCATATTCTTTCCAAACTTGGACCTGCATATTCTGTTTTTGTATCTACATTCTACTCCATGAAAGAACCCTTGACTACAGCTAGCTATCAAAAGCCTAGTCTTGAATCATTTTGTGATTCCTTAATTAGAGAGCAAGATAAGCTCATTCATCTTGGAATAATTAACAATGCAGATACATCTGGGAAAGCCTTATTGTCCCAACAGAAAGAAAAGTCCAAGCCTCCCAAGAAACAGAATTTTCGCAATAATAAGCCAAACAACAAGGGTCCCAAACCCTCTCAGTCAGCGCCTTCTTTAAAAAATGACAAAGAATCCAAGCCAAAAGGAAAAAAGACTGAGCGTCATTGCAATTTTTGTGGGAAAGATAATCATGATAAATCTAAGTGTTTCAAGAAGATGGCAACCTTGGAAGCAGCAATGAAGAAGCACCACATCAAACTAGATTTGTCTTCAGAATCTACCTCTCATGGACATGCACTTTGTTTCTGGTTACTCTTATACTACATCTTCTTCTTCTACTTCAATTGAATGGCTCATTGATTCTGGAGCATCTTATCATATGGCTAAGGATCAAGCCATCTTTTCTAATATGCATGAATGTAACACCAAGCAAATATTTGTTGGTGATGATAGTTCTCTAAGTGTTGTAGGATCTGGAACAGTTCCAGTAGAAAATGGTCATTTCAGTGATGTACTATGTGTTCCAAAAATTTCCTGCAATTTGTTATCAGTGTATCAAATTACTCATTTGAGTGAAGGTAAAACTGTGACGTTTACACCTCACCAAGTTGTAATCAAGGATTTTAAAAATCCTCAAAATGTCCTTGCTACTGGAATTGTTGATGATATTACCAGGTTGTACAAATTTTACAACTTTGGGTCATCACCTTTTCCTTCAGTTTTTGTCGCGCATAGTGATAACTTGAGCAAACTTTGGCATGAGCGATTTGGTCACTTAAATTATCGCTCATTGCAACAACTATGTAAAGACAATATGGTGACTGGTCTTCCGATGGTATCTTGCAAGGATGGTGTTTGTTCCGAGTGTACTCGGAAAACATCATCGAGACAGTTTTGACAAACGTGCCTCTTGGCACGCCTCGGTTCCTTTGGAGCTTGTGCATAGTGACTTGTGTGGCCCTCTTCCATCTGCATCCTTTTCTGGTTTCAAATATTTCTTAACTTTCATTGATGACTACTCCAGACGCACTTGGGTTTACTTCCTAAAACTTAAGAGTGAAGTATTTAACATGTTCTTGGCCTACAAGGCTCTTGTTGAAAAACAATCTAGTCATCAAATTATTAAGTTAAGATCTGACAATAGAGGAGAATATGTTAACAACAAGTTCACTACTTTCTGCATTGAACAAGGAATCCAACAACAACACACTGTTCCATATACACCACAACAAAATGGTGTAGCTGAACGGAAGAACCGCATTTTAAAAGAAATGGCAAATTGTATGATCCAATCTAAGGGACTAAGTCTTCAATATTGGGCTGAGGCCATAAATTGTGCAAATTACATAGTTAATTGCACACCCACTAAAGTTTTACAAGGTATAACACCTGAAGAAGCATGGAGTAAAATTAAACCAGATGTAAGTCACTTTCGTGTGTTTGGTTGTGAAGCATGGGCTCACATTCCGGATGAAAAACGGAAAGCATTGCAGCCTAAAAGTGAAAAGTGAATATTTGTTGGATATTTAAAAGATGTAAAAGGTTATAGACTTCTTCAACCACATTCTCGTGATATAATCATTAGACGAGATGTTAAATTTGATGAAAATCTCTTGGCCTACGAGCCTAACTTGGCGAGTGTGCCATCTTTGGCCTGCGAGCCTGATTCGGTGATTGTGCCTTCTTCTTCTTCTTCCAACTTCCTTGACAGGTTTCCAACTCCAGTTTCTAATGATGACAGTGAGGATGAAAATCCACCTCTGCCTGCTCATGTTCCTCCAATTGCACCAGCACCAATACTTCCTCGATGGGTTCGTTCAACATGTGAAGCAACTAGTGATCTTGCCGGTGATCCTAGAGATCAACGTCGAACACATTCTCAGTTTCAGCGAGCCTCTTCTCTTTTGGCTCAAGTTTCCGAGAATCATGATCCAGAAACTTTTGCAGAAGCTTCAGAAAATCCAGATTGGGATGCAGCTATGGATGAAGAATATCGTTCCTTAATGGCGAACGATACTTGGGATCTTGTTCCTCTTCCAAAAGGAAGAAAACTTGTCAGATGTAAATGGGTCTACAGAACTAAGTATGCATCAGATGGAAGCGTTGAAAGACTTAAGGCAAGGTTAGTTGCCAAAGGTTTTTCCCAAGTTGAAGGGATTGACTCCAATGAAACCTTTGCTCCTGTCGCAAAAATGAATTCCATCCGCCTTGTTCTTTCCCTTGCAGCCTTACATAACTGGGAAGTCCATCAAATGGATGTCAAGTCTGCCTTTTTACATGGTGATTTACAGGAGGAAATTTACATGGAACAACCTCCTGGATATGTTCAGGATAACTCTAGCCTTGTCTGTCCCCTTAAAAAATCCTCATATGGCCTTAAGCAAGCTACTAGAACTTGGTAGGCCAAAATGGATAGCTTTCTCCTTGACACTGGTTTTTCTAGATGCCATTCTAACCCCAATGTCTATACCAAGAAAGTAAGAAACCATATCATCATACTTGTTCTTTATGTTGATGATCTTATCCTTACTGATAGTAACCTTAAACTTATAACCCATGTGAAATCCAGCCTTAAGCAAAATTTTGAAATGTCAGACTTAGGACATTTGCATTATTTTCTTGGTCTCCAAGTCTTGCAAACCAACGAAGGAATCTTTCTTTCCCAGTCTAAGTATGCTTGTGACCTTCTTCGTCGCTTCCAAATGGAAGATTGTAAACCAGCCCCTTCTCCCTTCCAGTCTGGAGTCAAACTTTCTGCCACTTATACTTCCCCTGAAGTAGATGCCACCTTGTATCGTCAGCTTGTTGGTAGTCTTTTATACTTGACTCATTCCCGTCCTTACCTTTCCTTTGTCGTTGGTCGTGTTGCCCGTTATATGCAAACTCCTCATAAAAGTCACTGGAAAGCAACAAAAAGAATACTTCGATATATTCGAGGTACAATTCAGTTTGGGATTCATTATAGTACAGGGGGAAACCTTTGTTGGTTGGTTTCACTGATTTAGATTGGGCCGACAATCCTGATGATCGAAAGTCTACTGCAGGTTATGTTTTCAGTCTGGGATCTGGACCTGTCACTTGGGCTTGTAAGAAACAACAAGATCTTGCTCTTTCTTCAGCAGAAGCAGAATATCAAGCCGCAGTTAATGCCAGTCAGGAAGCTTTATGGCTTCGACAGATCCTTTCAGAGTTTGGATTCGAGCAGCAGCAGCCTACTCCACTTTGGTGCGACAATCAAAGTGCCATCAAGCTTGCCAAAGATCCAGTTCTACATCAGCGCAGCAAACACATTGAGCTACACATGCACTTCATCAAAAATCTTGTTCATGATCGCGTTATTGAAGTGCTCTATTGCCCTACAGTCTACAGATGATCAAGTTGCAGACATCTTCACCAAGTCTCTTACAAAAGCGAAGTTTTCTAAACTTCGGTCTATGTTAGGAGTTCAGGAATGTGTCCTTAAGGGGGGATAGGTTCTAATGCCTCCTTCCTTCTCCTAATAGTGTCACTTTTGTAAAATCCTTCAATCCTATCCCAAGTTGTTCTTAAGGGGGGATGTTAGGATATTTAGACACTTAGGAGTTAGTTAAGATCAACTTGTGTAATATATCTGTTAGGTAAAAGTGTGTTTCTTTAGTGTGCATTAGTATGCATTTGTAAATATTCTAATCCGACGGTCATGGTATGTTCTAGACATAGAGTGATCCGACAGTTCAACTTCTCTTAGATCATACCTACCATTGATCCGTGGCTTAACACCCTGTTGACCACCAAAACCAACTAGATGGACAACGATGTACCATGCACATGTTGGATGTGCCTTGAAGATAAGAATGAAGTATTTAATGATTATATCAAGCGAGGCAGCTCTTCTTCTCTTCTTCTCTCTATGAAATTTTCGCCCCCTGCGGGGGATTTTGTAAGGATATGTCAGCATGAAGGTCTAGTTTTGTGTAACTTGCTCCCCTAAGTCTTCGTCATTAACTAAGTCCTTTCATCTAGTGTTTTTTCACTTGGATAATTAAAATTTCTTTTTAGAGATTTTAATTATTTGAGTTTTTCACTCAAAATTACCTCCAAAGTGGTGAAAGGTGTTCTAGTGATCGAGTCCATAGGGTGATTGGGGCGTAGAAATGTTCTATATTACCATGCTCAACATTATCTAGAGTCTTGTGGAATTTCATTAATTTTTACATAGGTTTTTTCAATTTTTGGTCATTAAAAATTGTCACTCAGGACAATTTGTTGTAATGTAAAAGAGGGTTACTTAGTCCCTTTTAATGTTGTATAGGGGTATGGGTACTCAAGACAAATGGCATGAGCACCCCTACACCCTTAGGCCAAGTTTGAAGTCATTCGGACAAGTATTACTATGGTTTTGGTCACCTTTTCCTAGGTCAGTCATGGAAACCAGAAAATTGGGCATTTAATTAGAGAGCCAAATTTTGGAAAAGTAACTATAGTCACTTGGGGTGGCCAAGTAAGGGTTCTAATGTTTATATTATGTTCCTAAGACAAATTTAAGACCCAAAAGGGGGCCCCCAAGCAAGCATATAACAAGTTTTGAGTTGCCGAATCTAGGGGGGTGCCCCCTTCTCTCTTTGATTGGTTGGGTGAGCTAAAGTTAATGGAAATGGCCCCACTATGGTGGTTGCTTCCCCATTTGACATAACAATAAGGTTAAAAACATTAAATTGGGGGTTTCTCTCCCCATAATTGAAATCTCAAACCTTGGTTTTGCCCCCCTTGAGCAAATTCGCCCCCCCTCACTCCCTTGTGACACTTGTCTAGCATGCAAAGAGCCTCTCTCTTTCGATTTTCCTACTTAACGAGGCTTCCCCTCCTCATTTGGGTTACACACTCTCACCTACTCTCTTGCTCATGCTCTCATTCTTTCCCTTGATCTTGCTTGGGCCATTGTAATTTTCAGCCATTTGGCTTTGGTAATCAAAATCTTTGGAAGAATCTCGTGTCCATTGTTCTCATTGATGATTTGCTTCCATACTTAAGGAGCTACACAAGTTTGGTTGGCCAAGGAAGCATACTAATTTGCTTTGGTAAGATTTATGGTATTTCTATTCCATAAATTTTGTAAGTTTTCATTCTTGTAGCAAAAGAAGTTCGTATATTTTCTAGTTTGAAATTTATGATTTCTTTGCTCATTATTTGATTCTCACCTTCTAGTAGTTGTGTAATGAAAACCTTACAAGTTGTAGGTGTTTGGATTGAAGAGTGGGATTCCTCGGTTGGATGCCCCATTGCTTCACTTCTTGAAGAACAAAGGAGCATTTTTCTCTTTCTTTACATACAAATTTCTGCATTTTAGTTTTAGTTTGTGGAGTGTTTCAAATCTGGTTTTAACCCTTTTATACTCAAGTTCTTTCAAAATTATTCATTTGGCAACTTTGTATAAATTTTGTATATATATTGCACTAACATACTAACTTTCCCAAAGTGATTTTGGGCACATTTTATCATTTTCTGTTTGCTGGTTTTTAGCAGGTTAGTGACAAAACAAGGAAAAACTCTGTCAAATCTCAGCCATAGAAGAGTTTTAAGGCCACCCCAAAGGAAGAGCTTCAAGGACATCTCAAGAAAGGGAAAAAACACGGTTTTTCTCACTCCTTTTACTCTTTCTTTACGCTGAAATTTCAGCCTTTGTAACAAGTCCAAGAGAGTCTCTTGGACTTGATTTCTCGCTTTGCATTTTCAATTAAATCAAGTCTCATTTATTTGCCATCCATTGCTAGCAATAGAAGTTGGGCTTGCCCACCTTTGCATAAGCAATTGTTGATTGGCGTGGGTTTTAGATTAGTTAGAGTTTCATTTTGTTTTTATTTTCTTCTTTATTTTATGTCCGCACCGTGTAAGTGATTTGGCTTTGCCATCCTTGCAATATCGCGTTGGCTATTTTTTTATTTAAAGTATTTGCTTATTTCATTTTGCCCGCACCTCACAATAGAGTAAGCTCTGCCTCCGTTGTGATATCACGCTTGGATTGTTTTGTTTATTTTTTCTTTAAGGATAAAATTTAGCACAAGCCTCGTTTTTGCCCCGTATCCTCTCCCCCCACTGGTTCAACCGATCTAGGGTGACGAGAAAGGGCAAATATTTGTGTTGGCTAGTTTAATAGGCACCCAGATAAGTATCTTCATTAGAAAGGAGAAAAAGAGGCTTGACCTGTGGAGCTAGTGGGGTAGAGGCTGTAGGGGGCTTCGTGGCACTTTGTGTCCTTCAGTTGAGCACCCAGCAAGTTTCGAGTTTGACCCGTGGAGCTAGGTGGGAACCTTGTGTTCCCATGTTGAACACCCCGCATTCTCTCTCTAATCGAAGGAGATAGTCTCTTGGGGTAGACATCTAGAATAGTTCATTTCTTTGCAACAAACACCTTAATTCCCTAAGTCAAAGAGACATAAAATTTACTAAAACTTACAGGACCACTTGCATAACATTGTTACAATCATTTGCATTTCTCTACTTTGTAATCACTTTATTTTAACTTACTCATTTATTGGAAGTCATCATGTTCTTGTATATTTGTTAAGGTAAATGAGTTGATGCTTTAGGAAAATTATTTGAAGTTGATTATTGTGACTCCATAGCCCGAGTAAAGACGACACTGGTCATTTGATTGTTTCTCTCTTTCATACATTACTGGTTGGTTGTTAAAGGGTTTGCTTGACATTGAAATATTTGCATCACTACACATTGATTGTCATTTTTTGTAATTTACAACTCCTAGATAACATTCTTCAAAAAAAAGAACTTAGTAAGTAGGGACTACCCCTCTTAGCCTTCAGGAGTTGTGGTTTAAACGGAGGAGTTTAGAACCGAGGTGACAGTGAGTTCTCAACTCATAAGTTGCCCTTGGGAACACACACAGGGGTTGGGAGACTTACCCGTGTCCAAGTGTGTTTTAGGCGGCAACACACCCGATTGGTCTATGATCTCTATTTAAAGAGCATAGAGGGTCCTTGGCTAGTTGATCGATTATGAGAAGCTCATGTAACTTTCTTTCTTTTGCATAATAAATTGTTCCAAGTAGCTATTTGGCTGGGGCCGTGGACTGTTTCCCTCTCGAGGGTTTTAACCACATGACAAACATCGGTGTGTTGATCTATGATCTATTTGTGTGAAGCAGTTGCTCAAGGTGTTCGGTCTTTTGGGAGTACCCTGTGTACCCGAACAGTAATTGGACTTTTCGGCAAATTTGTTTATAGATTTGTAATGGACAATTATTTTAGTTTAATGGTAACATAATAATAATAATAATACTAATATCATTTAATACTTATCATAATTAATAATGGTAATGGTAAAAATAATAATAATAAATAATAATGATAATGTTATTAATTGATTGTAATTAATAACATCAACATTTATCTGTTTAAGGGTACAACGAATCTTCACAACTCGTGACGGCTGCTAGGGTTTATGGTCGTACTCTGGCCTAGGGTTACAGGTCTCGATGCTGCCTGTCGCTATGGATGCTCCAAATCCAGATCCAAATGGGAGGAGAGCAGATTTGGTGGACGGGTTTTGTCGGATCGTGGCCTCTCAGCCAGCTGCAAAAAAAGCCCCATCAGATTCCTGTTTCGTGAAGCTTGTAGAAGTCCTAGAGGTCACCCTCTCCTCGACAGCGTCAAAGTTCAAAGTTGTGGCCTTATACGAACGAGGTTTAGTCGGTCATTTTACAAGTCTTTAGCCGTCCCCCTGCTCCATTGAAATATGGCTGAACAAGAACCGGTGACCTCTAATCCAAGGAGAGGTTCAGCAAAACTTTTGTGGAAGGGGCTTCTTTGTTTTTTTGTTCGAAAAAAAAAAGACAGAGATCTAATATTTAGGAACGGCCCATACTTCATGGGCCCAAGAGGAATGTACCTCAACAAATGGGATCTATCATTTGACCCAGAGAAGTAATATACCCTCCGAAGTCCCGGTTTGGGTAAAATTGTTGCACCTTTCGCTGCATTGTTGGAATGATGAGGACCTGAAAACAATCGAAAACTCTTTAGGGAAATACATAGACAAGTCAGAGCCGAAGCCGCCAATGCTCTCTTGCGCCAGAATATGTGTGGAAGTAGACCTTGAAAAAGGCCTGCCGAAAGCAATAAACCTCAACATGGAAGGCTGGAAGCAACTCCAAACGGTTGATTATGAGCAAATCCCATTTAAGTTCTAAGACTCCCCGCATCAGTCCCTACCAAATTCGAGACCCTCTTGAGCCATTCAAATCCCCTAGAGTCAAGACTAGGCAAGACAATTTTTCCAAAATTCTGCCTTTGTTGGGAACTTTCGAATTGAGGCATTACATCCAGATAAGTTTATTTATGCTTGAGTGAAGTATAATATGGTTGGCTTATCTTCATTAGCTTATATCAGTGGTTCATAAATTGTTTGACAAAATTCTTAATGGATGTTACGTGAACCGAGATTTAAATTTTCTCAAATCATTAACACGTCTTCCTCCTCAGCACTGGTATATCGGTTTCCCAACACCACCATCTTAATAAGAAATGGAACCAAAAACAAAAACCATATACCCATCATGCTTCTTAACTCAAGATGAGAATAACTCATTGCCTGCAATAGAATGATGGAGAAGCAAAAATGGGAAAGAGTAGGAGAAGATAACATTCAAGATTTAAAATTTTAACATAGTGAACAAAAATTTACAAACAAATAAAAAGAGGAATTTAGAGGCAACCTCTTTAGCTATCAAATGGTGGTTGAATGTGTTAAAATTTAGGGTTAGGTTAGGTTTTGATATAAGAAAATTAAAATTTTATACTTTAATGCATAAAACAAAACTAAAACAGAGCTAGATCCAGAACAATACTACTGTAATAAATTCAAAACATAATTTTCATCTCTTTGAACTTTAACACTCAACTAGTCATTGGGTTAAAGTTGGTCCTTGAGATACAATTCATCAAATGCAATGTACAGAACATAAATACTAACAATTGCAGTAGTATAGACTAATTAACAACAAATAATAAATAGTAACAAAGTTGGTTAAAATCTAGTTTAAATCTGCATTATACTCGAACACTCTTGGAATCATCTCTTGTCACTATAAGGACAAGCTGCCAAAAGGAACGGATGACATACCTTGAAAGAGAGTAGGTTAGAATGTTGTAGGTTAAGTTTAGAATCTTAGATGCATACAGTAGCAAACAATATATCTCAGTCACCAAGTGTGAAGACCCCAGTAGGATAGATCATAGCAGCAATGATATTCATCCCAAAACACAACTAATCAACCTCAAAAGATTATGGCTCCCTCTAGCATAATTAACACCATCACTGACCTGTCATTTAGGGCTTAACACAGCCACAACTCAGCCCAAGAAGGGTTGCAAACAAGTCACGGTCAGAAAGGTAAGGTCAAACAGTCCCAGCCTAGCTAGGAGAGGTCACCACAATCCACGTCAAGGTTGAGGGAGGTCATCGCAGCCCATGGCCTAGCTAGGAGAGAGTATACACAGTCATAGCCCAGCTAGGAGAAGGTAAATACAATCACGGCCCAACACAGTCACATCCTGCAAGAATAGAGACAACAAAGTCACAACACAGCTAGAGGAAGGTAAATACAGTAACGGCCCAACTAGAATAGATCATACACAATCACGGCCTACTAGGAGAGAGACAACACAGTCACAGCCCATCTATAAGAAGGTAAATATAGTCACGGCCCAACTAGAATAGATCGTACACAATCATGGCCTGTTAGAAGAGAGACAACACAATCACGGCCCAGCTAGAAGAAGGTAAATACAATCACCGCCCAACTAGAATAGATCATACACAGTCACTACCTACTAGAGAGAGACAACACAATCACGGATCGGCCCAAAGGGCATCCAAAACAGTCACGACCTGCTAGGAGAGGGTATGCACAGTCACAAATAAGGTTTAGCAACCCCAGAGGAATGACGCCCAGGCTAACAGTCCAAGAGCAACCCACAGAAATGAACACGGCTTACATTTTCAGCAGCAAAATGGTCATGGATCAACCCAATACAGTCACATCCTGCTAGAGGTGTCACAAGCAGCTCATGACTCAATCAAAGGAGCAACATAAAGGTCACAAATCATCCAAGTATAGTCACAGTCTGCCAGAGGTCACCAAAAACAGTCACGGACTAGTCCACAAGAAGATAGAAGCAACAAGAACCCAGAACGTCCACACAAAGCAACAGTAACCCTAGGCGTCAAGCATAGACTAGCAAGGAATAGATCTGAACTTCTCTTATGTCAAGATGCACACACTAGAAATGGAGAAGTGAACTTAATTTATAATCTTGACAAGCCCTCTAGAAGGGTCCCTTAGGTATTCCTAGGTTTTAGGGTAAATACCAAAATAAAAACATAAAATAAAGTTAGGTTGACTTAGAATAGGGTACCATATGTCAAATGGTCACACAAAATAAAAACAATACGGTTATGTCATCATAGAAATAAGGGCGCTAGGACCAAAAGGACCATAAGTCAACTAAGGGTCACAACAAGGTGGTAAGGAAACCCCCATACCCACAAGACCAAGGTGTACCATAAAGGTGGGAAGACAACCCCTTTTACTTACAAGACCAAGAACATTAATCTTTTCTCTCTCAAGGTATATTGTCATGTGTGTTCCATACATTTTTATCATCACTGTATAAGAAGAAAATCCAAACTAGATGATGTGATCCTCTGGGCCTCAGTACTGCTCCTAAGGGTTAGGTGATAGTGACATTATCAAGGGGTGGCCAGTCCCTTGAGAAACAACCTAGCAATAACCGAATAAGAGAGAGGACATCACACATCATCATCTTGGTCAACTTGACCAAGATCCACCTAGTTAACTAACCATGAATATACCTGCAAGAACTGCTTGGTCCTAGACCAAGACTCTGCCTAGTCCCAGACCAGGAATGTCTCTGCCTAAACCTACAAGATCTGCTTGGTCCCAGACCAAGAAACTACCTGGTCCCAAACCAAGAACACTAGAGGCATATAGGGGCCCTAACCATATGTTAGGGACTTTGTCGTGGCATCAACCTGTTTGGTCCCAGACCAAGAACCCCAGGAGACTACTGGGGGCCCTAGGGTACCTTATAGGATCTAACTCTACCCTAGTTAACTAACTACGGTACCGTCCTCACTGAGAAAGGGTCTCGCAACTGCACTATCTTTAACAGAATGTCTTTATGGCAGCCTTCAACCTCCCTTCTAAGCTCTCACAAATAGCTTAAATCTCCCTTCCAAGCTCTCACAAATATGCTTACAAACAATTAGCAAACCCACTCAAAACCCTAGAAAAAAGGAGTGAAATGAGAAATATAATGAATGCAAATATAGTGAATGAGTGTCTTAATCCCATGAATGAACCCTATCCATGCCCAAAAAGCCAAGTGTAACCATGCCTTCATTCCAAAAATCAAAGGAGAAAATAAAATGCCTAAATCCATGGGAGCGATTTGGGAGTGTCGGAGGGAGCAATTTTCTCCCCACTAGAGCAACCAAGAAACACTCTGGAGCGACGTTCCCTGGTCACTCCCTGAAAAACCAGGGAGCGATTTTTTTATTGCGGAAGTGCGCTCTCTGGGATCACTCCCAGCACTTCACGAGCAAAGCATTGGGGGGAGGTGCTCCTTGTAGCTCAAGCCAATACTACTAGCAGTAAATCCATCTGGATTTGCAAGTTGCTTGCGAGATTCATTGATCAAGAGTAGGATCCCACAGTGATTTATTGTGATAATTAGAGTTGTATCAAACACTTTGAGAATCCAATGCTTCATGATAGGTCCAAGCACATTGAGATCAAATATCACTTCATTCGAGACAGGATTCAGAAGGGAGCAGTAAAGCTCCAATATGTAGCCACAGATCAATAGGTTGTTAATATCCTGACGAAACCCTTAGTAAAAGGGATGTTTGAAGCATTCAAAGGCAAACTCTGATTGGTGCATAATTCCTTCTTCACTAAGAGGAAGTGTTGACGATTGTAGCTCGAACAAGAACTTCTGCATAGGTTTAGTGTCAAACGTGCTAAAAGTAGCCCAAGTCAAATCTATTTTGTAATCCACTTTAGTAATAAAGTGAAAATATTATATTTAGATATTGAGTCTAATAAAGTGTATGTTCGAGTCAAATCTATTTTTTTATTCACTTTAGTAATAAAGTGAAAGTCTTATATTTAGATATTGAGTCGATAGTTACATATATTGTGTCGACGCATATATCGTCGAGGGTTCGGAATGTAACTTATCAACAACAATGGCAAAAATATCGGAAAATATCGTCAAATGTCGTAAAGCATCAAAAAAATACAAAAATAACCATTTTTTTCAATTTTTTAACATCTAAAGCAACAACAACATCAAATAAACACATTGCTACATAAATATGAAAATACAAGTAATATATAAGATGCATAAGATGTCAAATGGTGGATCAAGATCACATATCGACTATAAACTGAAAATACTGAAATATGTTCATGATGGAATGATAGAAAATCACATCAAATGATCAAAATAAATGTCTCTGAAGTGATGAATCATATCATGACTCATGAGGCATCTAGATACTACATAGTACAGTGATAAATAGTAGGAATCATCGATCCCGTCTACCCCTCTTATAGGCAAGGGCCACCACTCTTCCTCTGGAAGCAGAAGGGGGGTTCTGTAGGTGCTTTGGATGAGTTAGGCGTCAAATTGGAAGCTCCAACTACTCAAGCTATGGTGGAAGGTAATGGGGCTAAGGTTGAAACCAATGTGAGTTATCTCCTCCCATAACTGCATATCATAAAAAATATTGCCTATATTGGGATCCTATTCATCAATAGCACCCTATGCCCCCCTCCTCTAGGCTCTAGCCCTTACCTCTACATCCAATCTCGAAGATGATCCTCCAATGACATTAGTCAACACTCTACAATTTTGATTGAACTTCCCATGCTTAATGAGTGAAGGGTACATTTTTATTAAGGTAATGACAACAGATTTCAACAGTCAATGCCACCAACATCAAGGTACATAGAGGGGTTGATGTGCTTGATTAAATGCCAATCACAAACCCTCATACTTGATAAAATCCAGTGGAATTGCTGCAATCTTGAAATCCTGAAAACTATTAAGTCTGTTGAATTCTGAATGAGATCTAAAATTCTACTTTTTGCATATGAAGTCTAATGAGGTTGGAACCACTCTCAAACATCTTGAAACAATTAATGGTAATGTTAAAAATTTAAGTAAAAGGATAGAAAATAAAAGTTAAGGAGAATGTCACTTTTACTTTAAGAATTTAATATTATCATTTATTACTTTAAGAATTTAATATCTCTGGTTTTAATAACAGTGCCAAAAACTAAACCCATGGATTTATTTCCCAAATTCCATGCAAATGTTTTTAGCAGGGCGATATTTTCCAAAATATCGCAATATATTCCGAATATATCACGACACATTCAATATATCACGACATATTCAAAATGTCGTAAATGTTGCGATTTTTTAGCGGCGATATCTTGCCAAGGGGAATGACTCGCGATATGGGTGATATATCGCCGATATATGTAACTATTATTGAGTCTAATAATGTGTATTCTTATACATTAGTCATTTACACTAATCTGAATTGTACATCTCATCACGAGATCAAGCTTTTGGTAGATTAAGGTTTCAGCGCAAGTATAAAGGCAAGTCAAGATATAGGGTTAAGACATACACATTCATTCACTCAAAGACAAGTTTTGTCACGAGGTGATTTAATTCATTGATGGAGCAGAGTTAAGAGCATCGAAGAGGAGCCATGATCAGTAATCAAGCAGAGGGCAGCATGCAGGTCCGCACAATGAATTCCTACAGTCGTACGAATTCCATATGGACAAATCCATACAGTCGTACAGACAGGCTGTACAACAAGCAACGTACAGCAGACTGTTTTTTCGTTTCTGGCAAGCAGATTTTCCTCAGTAAGTGTACATACCTGTTTCGTTTGGGTGTACCATAAAGCTGTTAGTTTGACAGTTTGTGGAGGTTTCCTAGTAAGCTTTGGTTTGTTAATAAAAAAAATATTACTATATTTGGAGTAATTACCTGTGTATTGTGTTTATGCTTCTGATGTTTATTTTCCAGCTATATGTGTGATTACTGCTCTATGAAGAATTTAATTTCTGCAATTAAATAACAGTTCTGTTTAGTTGAAAACATAAGGATAGCAATCACCTAGGGTTCAGAATTTTAACACAGTTGACATATAATACATCTTATATATCAATTTTATTTTCATATTTATGTGGCAATTTGTTTGTTTGACGTTGTGATTGCTTTAGATGTTTAAAAAAGAGGAAAAAATGAATATTTTGTTTTAAAGTCTGCAGATATTTTCTGATATAATCCCCAATACTGCCGATAAAATATATTCCAGACCCTTGGCAATATATTCACCAACATGTTATTGGTAACAGTGCTCATAAGCCCTGCGACCCTATTACATATGCCCTTGACAATGGGGCATGTAGCATGTGCATGAAAATGATCAGACTTGATGATATTGAACCGGTAACTGTTGTTTGTTTGTTTCTAATATTCAATCAATACATTTGTTTAATTGGAACATAAAATGAATCATGTAAGATGTCTCAAAAATCCTAGCAGTCAAGAACTTTTGTCATAAGTTTCATAAATACTGCTTAGCCAGTATCAGTAAGAATGTTAGCATTGTAAATTTCATGGTGAAAAAAATTTGAACCTAGCAGGAGAAAATAAGCATTACAATCGCCTCCTAATAACCTCTTTGTTTAAACAACAGAGCATTGGTTCATTAGGAAGGCCGACAGAGTGTTAATCCATCCACCAGAGTTTCATTCTTGTTGTGGTCTACCCCACCCATATGTCATAAGTTTCAAAGGAAAGAGACCAGATGCATGTGCTGAGCAATTTTAGCAGAAAATACTGCTGAGACCTAACAACTGAGCAGAGGAAATCCGTTCTTTGTGCTGCAGCCCCTCAGGACATATTTCTCTAAGCATTTCCAAAGAAAATATACTTCACTTAAATATTTAATATCCTACAATTGTCTGAATAAAATGGCTTTTGCCCAAATTTTTCTACCATAGTCTAAAAAGCATTTGGATAAAATTATAAAGGGCTCCTACTGTAATCAGAAAACTCCAGGAATAGTTGTTCTGAGATGCGAACTATGCGAAAGTGAAAATGTTATAATAGCATAGACTGACGCTTGAAAATTCATAATGATCGGGTATGAACCTTGCAAGGGGTGATGAGAACATGGGTTTCTAATTAGCATGGAGTTACAATTGTACCCTGAGCTTTACTGGCTTAGAATCACAACATATAAATCAGGCAATGAACCCACAAAAGTCCAAATTAAAATATGAAAACTGAGGTCAATTTCTAAACAATAAATATTTTCTACCATCCACTGGAATCATAATTTTTCACAGCCAAAAGCCCACATTACAGTATGAAAACATGAGTCAATGTGTAAACAAAATATCTTTCCTACCACCCACTGGAATCATAATTTGCTACAACTATCATAAACAATTTACAATGTAAATACACAAAGAAGTTAAGCAACAATAAGAATAATAGGCCCTTTTTTCATAGAAAGCACCGTTACGTGTTTTCATCTCTGAGATAGCACTCTATGGAAAGTGAGCGTGTAAGCTTGAATCATAGAAAAATTGAGTCACCGAATTCACTTACTGAACAATTTTTTGATGTAAATTTGCTGGGTTATTTTCTGCTGCTCCGCTACTTCTCCGCTCAATTTGGTGTGTTTCCATCTCCATTGCCATTATGTGGGAATCGTGGAAAATTATTGAATCCTTGCTCTTTGGGAATTTTTATGTTTCCACTGCTCTGTACTTTTTTGCGCGTGCAGAATCGCTCGATGATCAACTTCCATTTTATATACGGCCCTACGGGTTATTATTCTTGTTTATGAAGTTATCGAGGGATGGTCGTTTTTCAAAAAGGGTAAATGTGGATATCATTGGATTCTTGCTTGGAATTTGGCGGGCAGCCCTTTATGGGGCATTTTACCCATCAAAATAGTGTTTAAAATTTTAATAAATTGTTTTATAGAGTGGGTAAGCAATTTGCTATGACATATTTTTATGGTTAATGGTTAATTTTTATTAATAAGCTTGTTGAGATATGTGTATGTTTAGATAAGGGGCTAGGTGGAATGTTATCATATATGAAATAATGAAGATTGAAACTTTCTATTTTTATTGAAGAGTAGGTGGGTGAGTTTTTCTTCAATGGAGATGGTTTTGTTTTTATTACATTTATTCTTTATTTCTTCTTATGTTGGCCTAGCATTGTCCCAATACGGGTCGTTCCCTTCCTTTTAGTGTCTTTTCTTGGTTGCCTTTGTATCCTTTCTTCAGAGGATAAGTCAGTTTTCAATTTGGAAAGTGCGACTCCATGAGAGAGGTGGGTATCATTTTAGAAGAAGAAGTCAGTTTTAAACTATGTTAATGAAGGAATTAACCCAGTCACCCACCAAGCATCAACAATTTCTTAGCTACTGAATTTACCAAGCATCAACAATTTATCAGCTACCGAATTTACCAAGCATCACCTATGGAATTTCATACATGCTTGTTCTTTGGTTATGGGCCTAAGAAGTTAGAAGCATCTGCTGAGTTTAGACACCCATTTCTTTAGACAATTTGAAATTGCTCTCCTATGGCTTCCTACTAAATTTTGTAATATGTTATTTTCAAACTTTTATAAATTTGATAATAATCTAAAAACAAATTTTAATGAAACTATTTTGTTTTTTTTCATAAACATGAAATTGTTTTTGTTATTTTGATATTGAGCTGGGTAACACTCATGATACTTCCAATTTACAATTTATAGGTTTTGTTGCTCAAAGCTTTTCAGTATCTACTCACATTTTTGTATTTATTCAATATATGTTAAAACATAGTAACTTTGTATTATCCTTGTAGTCTTGGTAATTGGTTGAAACGATTACTTTTACTTACCAGGAAAAAAAGTTCTAAACAAATTTGAAGTTGAAAGTGGTTTCTTCTTATCCATTTATAGCCAAAGGAAAGTGAATGGCCCAAAGAAGAAAGCACGAACCATGAATTAGTTGGTACAAATTTTGACCCTCCCCCACAAAATCACATTGAAATTTAAATTGAACCCCATGGTTGTCAATTCGAATGGAAAAATGTATCACATAACTAACTCTATATTAGTAAAACTTGTGCCCAAAAATTAGTTTTTACCATAAGATTTTCATCATGGATAATATATAGACAACTCCACTTTCATGAAAGATTTGTTTTAGCTTGGTGTGTGTAAGTTCATGTGCAATAGTAGTTGAGGAATCCAAAATAGTCCATACCACCCTTATCAAACTTCTTTTGACAAAGTAATGGGAGAAAATCATCATACAATCTCAATTGTAGTGTGTTTTTTAATGAATCGCCTCTACAAATGGAATATTATATTTATATGGCCTTTTAACTCAAGTCCTTTGGAATAAAATGTCTTAATTTCACTTACACCATTGATGCAACATGTTAACCTTTAAAATTTTGGTATGTTACATGACATGTGGTCTAATATTAGCCTCTTGAAAGGATTATGGGTTCCACCTTTTGTTTATTTCCTAAGTTTATCACTTAATGTACTTCAAATGCATAATGCTGGCACATGTTACTTTTGAGTTGTTTGTGTCATTATTAGGGGCTTTTTTTGTTCCACCCTCGATTTGTAGAGTACATGATCAACAAAAAAACATGGGTAAATGGGTCTATTGTTATCTTTTAATTGGAAATGGAACTCCCTAATAAAAACATGTTTTGAATTGTAAAGCATTACATATGGCCTAACATTAACCTTAGGAAACGATTTTAGGTTCCATGTTTTTGTTTTTTTCTTAAGTTTATCATTATCAGATGCATAATGATGCCACATGTAACTTTTGAGTTGTCTATGTCACTCTTTGTAGGTTGTTTTGTTTCACCCTCGATTTTCAAATAACGCGAAATTGTTAGCTTTTAATTGGAAATTAAACTCCTTAAAAAAAATTAAAATTAAAATCTTTAATAAAAACATTATTATTGAAGGGATAAAACGTCATTGTTGAAGAGTTGTTTTTTCACTAAAACGTTATGTGACGGGCGAGATAAAAGTTCAAAACCTCAAAAAAATATTAGTTGGAAGGGTAGAGATGAAATGAAATTCCAACCCTGATCAGAAGGATGGTCGTTTTTTAAAAATGGCTCAATGTGGATATATTATGTTATTAGTCCTGGCACACATGGTGTATTGTTAGGAACCCATGTCAACCCTTCTCTTTACTTTGTTAAGTATATTGTTGTTAGACGCATATGCTTTGTAAGTCGTCCCGTGAGTATATTGTATTTTTCACATTCATGGGGAGTAATAGTTGTTTAGATTAGACTTGGTATATAAGTAAATGTTGAGACCAATGAAGGTATCCACGAGTTATTCTGTATTGAGTTTGCTCAAAGGAGGTTATCCCCTTTAAGTGGCTTGCGATCAATAAAATCTCTTATGTGCTCTATTATTTCTATTATATTGTGCATTTTCATTGTTTATTGTTGGAGGTTCTCTACATCTGGTATCAGAGCACTTTCCTTGGCACAAGTGGGAATTTGTTTTTTTCTTTTTGACAAAAAAAAAAGAAAAAATTGGGCAGCAACTTTCAGATCAAATTTTGAAACCTTTTGGCATATTCAAAAGAAACAAGTTGTAGATATGAATTCATCTTGCAAAAATACGGAGTTTCAAAAAACAAATCATCTCATTTGGAGTTTGAAAAGTGGAGATATCACTGATTTAAAATCAATTGTTTTTCATAATTTCGATGATGGCCGCGAAAATTGCAGAGTGAAAATATTTTGAAAACTAGTTCCACAAATAGGATAATAGAGATTCTGAGCAATATTGATCGAGTTATGCTCTATTTACGGGTTTTTTGGGCTCGCTTGATGGAATTTTTGCTGAAAAAAAAATCTTACGGTGTGATTGTTGCAGTAGATCTTCTTCTTTGCATATGTATTATTCATTTTAATTACAGGTCATGATCGGGGAATAACTCATATCTGCTTAACTGTGGGAAGTACCTGGGCATAGCCCTAAAACTCATTGCGAGGAGTACGACAAGAACCCTGAAGTAGCTGGCCATTGAGAGGACCTTCCAGGGAAAAGGATAATGACCCCTACCTGATTGACTAGTTTCCACTCGCGAGGTAAAACAAGAGTTGTCATTTGTGGCAAAGAGGTTATCAATTTTACCTGAGTCGTGGAGTGAGGGGTATTGCCCCAATACGCAAGTTGTTAGACAACATTAGTCGTCGAGCGACTCCCCTAAACCTTTAGGAAGTCGATCATACCTGGGGTCCATATCTATTGTCACTTGATAAATAGCAGATTACATTTGTCCAGAGCAGTCACATATTAAAAAAAATAACTCTCTTGGTGGTTATCACCCGCGCCAAAGCAAACAACCAAATGGAAGACGAACTTGTCGCCCTCAATACCAAACTCCAAGATTTGGATAAAAATTTCTCAACCTCCATCTTCAACATTCAGTGATGAACAACAGACGTCAGCCAAAGCCTTCTATAGATATTGGGTTTTCTTCTTCCAACAATTTTCATGGGCCAAAGCTTGATTTCCCTCGCTTCAATGGCGATGATCCGCCTAGATGGATATACAGGGCTGAACAATATTTCAGTCTTATAACACTTTTAATGTCACCAAATTCCCACTTGGATCCCTTCAATGGCTTTATTGGTACATCAAGGATCATGAAGAGCCAAAATGAACAGAATTTTGCCAACTCCTTTTGCAACGATTTGGCCCTAGTGCTTTTCATGATTTCACCAGAGCACTCACTAAACTTCACCAAACTGGCACTGTGAAAGAGAATCAGGTAGAATTTGAGAAATTGGCCAATCACATAGAAGAATTGTCTAATGTATTCTATAGGATTCGTTTTATCAATGGTCTGAAAGATGCAATCCAATATGAGGTTAAAATGTTTTTCCCCAGCACAATGATGGAAGCCCGAGGGTTGGCTAAGTTGGCGGAGGACAAGATCATAGCTCAACAACGCTCCCAATCCACTTTTGTTCCATTCATAAATATGGTTTCCCAAAGACCTGAAATCACACAAGCTCCTATAATCTCTCCTATCAAGCATTTGTCTGAAGTCGAGATGCGGGCACGTAGAGAAAAGGGGCTTTGTTATAATTGTGATGAGAAATTCACCCGGGGACATCGATGTGCTGAGAAAAATCTCTATCTCTTAGATGTGGCTTCTCCACATGCACTTGAAATTTGTGAGGATGCTCAAGATCCAGTAGATGGTCAGGTCAACATTCAGCAGCCACATGTTGACCCTCCTTCTTAGAATGACCACCCAAAGATATATCTCCATGCATTAGTCAAATTCACCACCCCACAAACCATGAAGTTCAAGGGTTTATTCAAGAAGATCCCTCTTACAATACTCATTGATCCTGGTAGCACTCATAACTTCATTGACCCTCGGATCGCCAAACAGGCTGATTGTTTTGTCCATCCTTGATCCAACTTTAAAGTCATGATTGCCAATGGGGGCACCTTACCTTGAAAGGGAAGTGTCGCAATGTGTGTATCTCTATTGGAGATTATAACTTGTGCTCTGGCATGTTTTCCTTGCCCTTAAACAGATGTGATGTGGTTTTGAGCGCTTAATGGTTACGCACACTTGGACCCATCTTATGGGATTTTGCTAAAATTTGGATGTAGTTTTCAGTCACTAGGAAAAAACACACATTGAAGGGCTTACAATTAGGGTCTCTTAGCATCATCAATTCACATTGCATGGAAAAGCTCCTTAATAAGAATTCACATGGTGGCATCACTCAGCTCCATTCCATTCACATGCAACCATCAACGATCTCCACTACTCCCTTGGCTCTACAACAAATTTTGGATCGATATGCATGTGTTCTTGCTAAACCAATGGGATTTCCACCTTCAAGATCATATGACCATCGTATTTCGCTCCTTCTTGGAAGCATCAGGCCCATCCCTACATGGATCTGGACAGATATTTTGATGAATTTCATTAAAGGGCTCCCTAAATCTGGAGGGAAGACAATGGTCTTAGTTGTGGTTGATCACCCCTCAAAATATAGTCATTTTTTTGCCCTCATCCATCCATATAATGCCTCCTCAATCGCACAAATTTTCATGGACCTGATATTCCATGATGCAACTTTCACAAGTCATTTTTGGACAAAACTATTTCACCACACTGGCACCAAACTGAAGAGGAGTTCAGGGTACCACCCACAAACAGATGGCCAAACTAAAGTTATCAACAAACGTTTTGAAACCTCTCTTTGTTGCTTCACCTATGAACAACAACATCAATGGGTAAGGTGGCTCCCTCTCGTTGAATGTCGGTACAATACCTCCTACCACACTGCATCTAAAATAACTCCATATGAAGCAATCTATGGCCAGGCACCACCAATGCTTCGTCCATACACTCCCAATAGTTCACCAGTTCAGGTATTTAACATGGTTATTCAAAACCAAGATCAGATTCTTCACATTTTGCAGAAACAATCTTCACATGGCAAGAAACCAAATGAAACAATAAGCCGATCAACACCGTTTTGAGCGCACTTTTCAAGTTGGTGACACGATATTTCTTCGTCTATAGACTTACAAGCAATCCTTCATGGAACTCAAAGGGCGTCATAAGATGGCTCCAAAGTTCTATGGGCCATATAAGTTTCTTCAGACGATTGGGTATGTTGCTTATAAATTGGAACTTCCTCCTTCTCGCATTCATCCAGTATTTCATGTCTCTTGTCTCAAGAAAGTTATTGGCACCAACATCAGAGCACAAACTATTTTATCAAAACTGGATAATGAAGATTGCAAGGACATTGTTCCATGTAAGGAAGCCAATTGTGACATTGAATAGAAACATTGTGGGGTGTAAAGAAGATTGCAAGGACATTGTTCCATGTAAGGAAGCCAATTGATTTTTATTCATATTCTATTTGGGTCCTTTCTGAAATCAAGAACCATTTTTTGGGTCCTTATTCTATTCTTTAGGGGGATTCATTGCATTGGAAGGCTCATGGTTGCCTTATGTTCGGTGGTTACATGCTTGAAATACGCATGTGATGATGGGGGCTTGAACCTTATAACTATTATTACAACCCTTAACTCCAAAACTAAGCTTGTAGGGCATAATGGGTGGGAGTATGAACAAGGTGAACCCAAATGAATCAAACAATACTTTACACAGCCTAATGAGTGAAGCATTGGGTTGTCCTCGAGTATAATTACTTGGCCTCTTGGGGCGTATTAGGTGGAAGGTGGAAGACGATCTAGTCTACAGGCCTTGTATGGATCTTAGGGTGGGTGTATGTTGTTTTATGTGGACTATAAAAGTATTTAATGATTTATTTTATAGTAAAAACGTTAAGTGACAGAGAGATGGAGAAGGCATCAAAGGGGGAGTGTAAGATGTTGATGTTATCATTCATCGCCAACCCTCTTGGAAGGAAGAAGCTCTACAAGAGAATGCTCAATCTCGTTTAACAAGGTTAAACGCCTCTCTACCCATCATCTTGGTTTTCTTCATTTTATGTGCATTCCATTTGTATATGTGCTCATGGGATTCATTGTTTTTGGCTTTCAAGGTTAAGTGTTTGAAGCACAGAGTCACAGAAGAAGTCAAGTCTATCAATCAAGGAAAGAAAGGAAGGGTATTCTTCTTTTACACACTCTTTCTAGTATATCCTTGGTTATGAACATGTAGTTCCTTTATTATGTAAATTTCTATAGTTATGTGCCTAATATTTTCTCCATAGCTTATTTTGTTCTACAATAGGGAAAAGAAAGGGTGTCCTTCTTATGCACACTAATTCTATTTCCGCCTTGCTCCTCAGTTGGTATTTCTTTTATTATGTCATTTTCCATATTTATGTGTCTAATCTTTGCTCCATAGTTGAATTTGTTCTTCAATGGGACTCACTAGAAGTA
Source organism: Pseudotsuga menziesii (assembly GCA_001517045.1). Lineage (NCBI taxonomy): Eukaryota > Viridiplantae > Streptophyta > Pinopsida > Pinales > Pinaceae > Pseudotsuga > Pseudotsuga menziesii. The sequence goes on along the minus strand of LPNX010997662.1, from coordinate 524,968 downwards.
ATTGAATTAAAGAGGCAAAACTCATAGTAGCATTCAAAAGCTTAGAAAGTGTACTAAGGATTTTGATTATGGGGCCCAATCTCTTATGTTAGCTTCTCTCAATTACATGATGTATTACGTTTGGAAGTTGTATTGGGAAACATTCCTTAATGCATCCAGGCTGCAAGGAACTCTCTTATTTTCTCAAAGGTTTTGTTGGCTTCCATCGTGTATACCCCTAAGTATAGATTTCTTCAAGGGGAAATGGGATGAAGTTGTATATTTTAAATATGAATTATTCGTTTGAAAATTGGATGGAGGTTTGTATAACTTTGGATGATGAATGTTTTTATATGAAAAAGGGAGATAGGGGAGATGGATCATGAACCAACATTGATTATTTGCATCACAACTGTGGAGGTACTTTTTTTATTTTTGGTTTTTCTCAATTGTTATGACTATACCATTGGATTTATTATGATATGAAGTCATTATTTAGTTTACAAGTGTGTGTCATGCAATTCATTAATATTGATACGAAAAGGTTTAAAGTGGTGACTATGCACTAGTTTTAGGATACATTTTGTGCTTTTGTTAAATCGCAAGGTAAGCATTGATGCGTATTGTGAATTTAGATGCACCTAGGAATTATGTTTCTCCGTTTAACAAATGGAGTTTTGGCATGTTTCTTTGTGTAACAATGTAGCAATGGAAGCTGTAAATAAGATAATTGTTTTGCATATTTTGAATATATATAATATTTATTTAATGAAATTGAATAAGGTGATCACAATCAACATTGTGACGATTTACTTATACACATTAACTAGTCATGAGGCAAAGAAATATGTGCCCTTTGATCATTCATTAACTTGTTAGTTATAATTATGTTAATTATTAAACATAAAATATTTCTTATTATTTCCAATTGTTACATTGTAGTCCTTTTAAAAAAAACTTTGTCCTTCAAGCTTGTAAATTTCAATCTTCAATGCTTCCATAATTTTGACTTTATCTTTAATAATTCAATTATTCATTTCTCTTTTCTTCATGATGTCATATCACCTTTTTGGAACGAAAATATAATAATGCTTCTATCCTTCCTTCTTAAAACTTAAAAACTTATTAAACCTTTGCTTTGTACCAATGTTAAGGACCTTCGATTTGAATATTTAACCTTCCTTCTTAAAACTTAAAAAAAAAAATTTCAAGAAGAAAAAAGCCTGCCTTGTTATTCTCATTAAGAATCAAAGGACATTATTACAATTCTCCCCTTTCACGGGTTACTCACTAACATGCTGCTTAGGAGTTCTGCCAGGGGGAAAGGCTTAACAACAATGGATGTGATCCCATCAGTAAACTGTCTCATCATAAGGAAGAGGATTGTCCATACATCCACATCTACCGAGCACCAAGAGGATCTGAATACAGCAGTCCAAAAGAGGATACTCTGATAACCTAGAACAAATATAAGGGGGAGAAACACCCCTTTACCCTGCTCAGTAGAGCTGAAAATCATCCTAAAAAACCAAATGGTTTTTGAAATATTCCTTAAAACTGCCTTTACCCTGAGGATAAGATAGCGCAGTTTTGGAGAGCCAGTCAGCTTTCCGATTGTGCTCTCGGTAGATGTGGGAGAAGGACAAATCCTTAAAGCTAGCAATGAGCTTTTTTGTCTCCCTGCACCAATGGAAAAGGTCAGGTGGGGAGAGAGCAGTCGATCCCATCGCCCAATTGATGATCACTTGTGAATCACCATATACATGTGCGAGGGGGATCCCCATCATTTGGGAGGAGGAAAGAAGTGCCCATAAACTGAGCAGTTCTGCTTTTGTGTTGGTGCCATATCCAACCCCCAACGAGAACTCCAAGCAATGCATCTCATTGATATAGATACAGTAACCCGCTCCAGCTAACATACGGTTTGATGCACCATCCATAAAACCACAGGGATAATTCATGCAAGGGACTGGCCCAATGTTTCTTCTTTTTTTTATCTTTGGAGACTGATAGCTTGGGGGCCACTTGAACAGTAGAGATAATCTGCTGAATCAAACTGTATGTATTCCTTAAAACTTAAAACTTATTAAAACTTAAAACTTAAAACTTAAAACTTATTAAACCTTTGCTTCGTACCAATGTTAAGGACCTTCGATTTGAATATTTATTTGCAATATGTAGAAGTGCTTACTTTATAACCTTTAACTAAATGATGATAACTAGTCACCTAATAATTTGCACAAAATGTCACTTTAATTTGTAGGAGTCATGATGATAACTAGTCACTTTGATTGGCACAAAATGTCACTTTAATTTGCACAAAATATCACTTTAATCAGTTCTCCTGGGATTGGCGGTATATTGGCTTTTCCTAGCACGTATGCTCAGAGCTATTTTAAACTATATTTGGCTTTCCATCTTCAATTTCCTCTAGGGGAATTTTAATGGGAATCACAAAGTACACTTGGTCGATTAGCATACGATTTCCGGACCATGTGCATTTGGTGGGTGGAATATAAAGAACCTGGACTGGTTTAGCTTGATACTAAGACTGAAAAGCTTCTAGATGGTGTTGAACGAAGAGGGCATCTGGTCTCACATTGTCAAGCATAAATATCTTAAAAACAAGTTTGTTGATGAATGGTTACGCTTGCAAATGTTTACTGTCCAGGGCACATCCTATATCTGGAATGGTTTCATCAGGGCGATATCATGGATCACCAGATGTCTGGGATGGAAGGATGGGAATGGACAAAGCATAAAAATTGGTGTAGACCCTGTTGTTGGCTTAAGCACTGATTATATCCTGCCTGAGGATCTCGGGATTTATTTAGCAGACTATGGTATCTCTTACCTTTATGATCCTCACAACGAGGGAACTGTCACATCCTCTCAAGCTTACTGGCTTACTGCTAAAGACCTTGATTTAGGCGGTCAATGGAAGGAGACCTGGACAAATTATATTGATGGGTTATCACATGGTTGTATCAGACTGTGCTAAGGGTTAGAATCTTTAGTCTGGATGTACAATCAGAGAAATGGCACAGTTAGTGCAAAATTGACTTACGACCTCACTTCATCATGCACTCTCATTGACCGTCCTGACAGGGCTCTCATTCTCATATGGAAATGCAATATCCCGCTGAAGGTGATATGTTTTAATTGGTTATGTTTGTCTAACGGTATTAATACCTAGAATAACTTAAATAAAAAGGGTTGGATCGAACCCAATTGGTGTAGTTTATGTAAGGGTGCAACTGAGTCTGTCAATCATCTTTTTGTATATTGTTGTTTTACACTTAAAGTTATCCATTGCCTCAGTGTTGTTCTTCACTGTCCTATTGTATGGAAAGAATCCACATATTTATAGAATCTGGAATATTGGTTCAGCTATGAAAAGAAGTTAATGTACCTATCTCTCTTGATGACTTGGCAATTATGGCTTACCAGGAACAGGATCATTTTTTAGGATCGTAAGCCAGACATAAAATCTATTGTTCACAACATTTTGGAACAGCTTTAGTTACATCCTATGACTACCCATCTGAAGCTAAAAAGGAGAAATATAGGAACTGCTCCTGTCATCGATTTTCCTGCTAGTTTTTTTGATGGGGCATCTGCGAATATTACGGGTGGCATTGGTGTACATCTTCTCATTAGCCAAGACCATTATTACCGTATGAAAATGGGTTGTGGTCAGAGCACCAACACTATATCAGAATTACTTGCTCTATGAGTTCTACTGGTTACTGCTAAAATTTTTGCCTTGCTTTGTCTACATATTCGTGGTGATTCTTCTGCCATTATCAACTCGTTCGCTATGAGAGCTGACTTCTCTGCTCTCAATTTAGATGGATGGTGCCATAATGTCAAACAATTAGAATCATCCTTTCTCCAGCTCGACTCTTGCCATGTTTATAGAGAATACAATGTGAAGGCGGATGGCTTATCCAAGGAAGCACTTACTTTGGCTTCTGGCCTTCTACTTTATTTTGAATTCACTAAAAGTGAATGTATTGGGAATGGTTCTTTTTAGCTATATTAGCTTAGTACTGGTCTACTCCATTCAGTACATCTTGGATTTTCTTGAGTATGGCAGGGTTTATACATCCTTTGGATGTCAGAGATGGACTTGTCCTCTCTTATATTGATGATTCCCATAAGTGCTTCCTTGGATCAGCCATACTATCTTCTCATGTCTTCTCAGTATCATGGTGGTATCAGATGGAAATTGGTTGATGATATTTGATCATGTATCTCTACTGAGGGTAGGATCATTACTCTTTTTGTTGATATATTGTTTTGTGGATATGTTGAGGCAAAGTATATACTTCTTGTTGTGGACTTGCCTTTGTGCAAAGGCCATCATGTGATGTAACCAAGTTACCTTTGATTATGATGAATAACAAGAAACTGTTCTTTTCTCCTGGAAACAAATTTGTAGGAGTCATTAATTAGGGTAGGCGAGACAATGTGTCCTTTTTAGTCTCCCATTCAACCTTTTATATTTTTATTTTCCTTTGATTGATCAATCATGAATTTTCCTTTCATAAGATTTTCTCATGTCCACGAAAACTAATGGAATTTGATGTTAATAAGGTTATATCTTCTCTAAACCCATTGAACTCATATTATCGTTTGGCCTTATGATGAGTAGGATTGCCTACAACTAATAAAGGAATCATGAGAATGTCATTTTAACAAAGAAATCACCTCTTGTATACACATATTATGTTTGTATATGTTGCACCCATCCTGTGTGGCATCCTTCACGATCCTCCTAAACTCCTTTTTGTTCATGTATGAAGGTTGATTGAAGTCGATGGAGACGTACCTTGGAATGTTGTTTTCAAGGGGAAGAGAATACCTTGGCGTCTCTTCAACAAATTCCATGAAAGATAGCAATGTGAACATTTCTGAAATTTGAAGTTAGGAACATTTCCTAAAAATTCATTATAAGATGAAATCATAGAAATGTGAATACAAAATGACCATGATCCAATATATCTCTATCTTACTGGAGCTACAGACATGGGTGTTTTATTACGAGTAGAGATGAGATGATATATTGCTCTATTTGTTCGCTTGTTCTTTCTTGAACCATACCATCCACACCTACTAGTGGATTTAGGATTGTTTTGACCATTTCTTTTAATGCGACCTTGCTTAGAGTTTAGATTGTTGTCGCTACGGTGATCTTGCCTACTGTAAACCCTTTCTCTGTAATTGGTCAGTTGAGGAGGGTTATCATTCCTATATCTATACCTATTTAGTCGAGAATGAATTTGGCTCCTAGATTTGGCATGGGCCCCAATCTTCCATTGATATATTGTTTCTACATTCGAGCCATATTTTGTGTATTGGGTCTTCATATACCTTCCATCAAACTTTGTTCCATCTAGTCATTCAATGGCTTCATCAACTTCATCCTCATATTTGTATGGACAAATGAAAATTGTCAAGAATGGCCAGTCATTCTACTTCTTAGAATATATATATCCTTGTGAAAAATATGCGAGCAATGTGTTAACGCAATGCCCTCCGTGCTTATGTCAATCTCATTTTGATAATAGAGGCATGAAATTTCCCCTTCTTCTCTTTCCCCTATAACCATGAATGGCCATTTGCCAACTATCCTTTTCATGGCCAAGCGGTCAACTGGATCAATTGCATCCACTCCACCAATAGTCAAGTCGTCTCCAATTTCAGGAACTTCGTTGATGTCAATGTCATCATCACTATATTCTTCATATTGTCAATAGTCTAATGCATTAAAATTCGTTGATTTTTCCCTTACTATATTCCATAATCTTTCTTTTTTGATGAAGATGGTAAGGGTCTCCTCGTACCGTGCGTGTTTCATGTTCCTTGCTCTCTCAAAACATAGTATTAACATTTTTGTCGCCAGGATATTCAACATAAGCAAGTTCATTTGTATCTAGCATGCTAACAACTACTATAGATCTGACATCTGCAACTTCATAATATTCTTCTTTTGGGACATGTTTATCCTTTAATTCCCAAGAAATATCTTTCATACTCTAGGTACTTTCTTTTATTTCCTTTATTGATTTTAAAACTTCATTTATCATTTTTTCCTCCCTTTCTCTTGATTCATGTTCCTTTTCTACAACCCTATTGACTCTTGCTTTTAATTGTATGACCAATTCCCAAATTTCTTCCATATGATATTTTTAGGATGGCTAGTTGTTGTTTAGCTCTAATACCACAATAGCAACAAAAGTTGTAAATAACATAATTGTTCTGAAACTTTTCAATATATAAAATATTTATTGAACGAAATTGAATAAGATAATTACAACCAACCTCGTGATGGTTTACTTATATGCATTGATTGGTCGCAAGACGAACGGGTACACGCTCTTTGATTGTTCATTAACTTTCTAATTGTAATTATATTAATTATTAATTATTAAATATTTATTATTATTGATTATTATTTATAATTGTTACAACAAATGGAATTTTTTCTTGTCTTGCACTAGATATGATAATATTCCAAATAAGAAATTTACATGCATTTATTGGATTGCTTTTCCTTCTTCCATGGGGAAGTTACCCCCAACTTTATTCTTTAATTTGTTAAGAGATTTTATTTGTATTTGTTCAAGCAACCATATGTGTTGGGGGATAAATATCAAGTTGGTGTCAATGAAAAAGCTATAAGAGAACCCGTTTTTATGTAATTCATAGTGTTATTTATGCTTTGTCAAGCTAGGACAATATATTTGACATTATACTCGCTATAATAACAGTCATAGGCATCGAACACCAAGTATAGTTTCAACTCTGAATGGTCTTTTTGGGGTTTTGGAACATTTTGATACGATGGCATTAAGCAAGATTTTGTTGCTTTTGTACACCAATGTCTAGTTCGGCCACAATGCTTATTATTATTTTAGTATAAAATTTCCCATTTCTTTTTAAAAAAAATATAACAATGTTTAACATAACTATTTCAACAATATGCCAAAAAAATTAATTAATTGAAGATTTAAATTAAACACATCATAAATCACAATTTTCTAATTTCATTCTCTATAATTTTTTTAAGTAATATAATTTGAATCTCTCATATTTACTTATTTTGTGTCTTGATATTTTTTACTATTCTACATTGATCGACTTTTTTTCCGCTTAATTTCTGGCCTAATAATTCTTGCATTAGTTTAATGAGTTTTCTACACAACAAAGGTGGGATTACCTAACATAGTCAAAGTAGATTTCGAAATATTCAAAGTGTAATGTGACAAATTTTATTTCTTGGGTTAAACAATAACTAATACATATAAATTTTTTTAATCATAAACAATTCGTATTAATAATAATAGTAATTATTTATTGCTTCATCATTTCCTACTTTACCCCCCATTCGATTCGATTCTTTATTCTTAGTCCATGTATATAGCGCACATATATCGTTCTATCTTCTTACTAATATAATATTCATTAATACAATTTATTGTAGTTATAACATGCATGTTAAATTTTCAATATCTTCTTAAAGATAAAAAAAGGAAGCAACAATAAATAATTCATTATAGCTTATACAAGAAGAAAACGCATCTTAAAGCTCGATGGGCTAGCTCACGGGGTCAAATCCTCGTGTGGATATACATCGCTATATAAGGGAATCACTTGATGTCCCCATCGGGTTAGATCTGTAATCAGAGCGAATGAGTGAGGCCCCTTTGGGTGGGCCGCCTATGCGTTGTTCCCTTGAAAAAAAAATAGTAGAAAATGCATCCTAGAAATAAAAAAAAATCAACAAACCTCACAAATCAAAGATCTTTAACAAATAAACGATTTTGAATTAAGTATTTGTTAAGATATAAACCAACTTAAAATTTAGGTGCTATTGTCATTTGAAATATGTACCTAGATATAAATTAAACATGATTATATATACTCAAAGTCATTGTCAATATACAAGAAATTAAAAGGTTGTTAGTTTTGCATTTGAGCTTGGATGTTTCCACAGTGTTCAAACATAATGTTAAATATTTTGGAGATTCACTATGTAGAGAGTTTAAAATGACCGACACGTTTCCAGTGGAACCTCCACTCATAATTAAGATCTATTCGAAGCCATAGTAAAAAGAAAAAAATGATAACATATTAAATAGGGTTGGGCAAGATTGAGATAACCATTGAGAAATATAGTCTTTAAGATTAAAAATGTAAAATAAAAATAAAATGAAAATAAAGATAAGTTTTTTTTAACATGAATAGTTGAGGGTTTTTTTATTATATATAAAAAAAGAGGTTACAACAAACATATCCGAATGCTCCCAAGACGGGACAAAATCCATAACTCCTTGTTCCTCCTTTCTTAGATTGTAACTATCATGAAAATTGCCTAAATAGTGGAAGCTATACCTCCTTACAAATTGCCCAAGCAATAATATGCAGAAAAACATTTTATAAACCAAATTGGGCTAAGGAATCCAAATATTTTCAAGAATGTCATTATCCTTCTCTAAAACTCCACATCTCAAGCAGACCCCTTTATTAGCCATTCTGTTCGCCTGGTGATTTTGGCCTCTTAAGACATGAAGGAAGGAAATTGATTTAAATCCCTTGCCTAGACTTAAGAGAAGGTGATGCATCTTGGAGGATTGACTCTTCCGATTTCTAGTAATACATCTTGCTTCTTTAACGATAATTAAGGAATCTTCAATGATACTCATCTCCTCAATCTCGATCTCTCTAGGCAGCTCCAAACCTTTAATTAAAGCGAGCCATTCCGCTCCATTATTTGTTGCTCTCCCGATGCCTCGGGCATATTCCTTTAGCTTGTTCCCCATGGGATCGTAGATTATTCCACCTGCACCTGCTAGCCCTGGATTGCCTTTCGAGGCACCGTAAAAAAACAAAGAACTGATTCCTATCTTAGCCCACCAATTTTGAAAATCTTCATCACTCATCCTTATCTTCCGGCTTGGAAGATTCGGCCTCTTTGTGGGTTTTGACCAAAAACTAGATGAAGGATGCCCAAGAAGGTTTACCATCCATGCTCTTTCTTCAACAGTTAAAGGTTCCTTGTTTATGCTTTTCATTCCTCTCGCAGCTAAAGAGTCCACCCAAAGAGCTTTTGCCGAGCCAGAGGCTTTATTAGTGCTTGATTTTACTCCTTCAAATATTTCCTTGTTTCTAGCGGTCCAAAATTTCGAGCAAATAAACCTTGGAAGAGCTTCCCAAGCTCTAGCAAAGTCCGTTTTTTGGGTGAAAGAGCCTTGATAGTAGTCCTTCCAGCTGAAGAATAGATCGTTCAAGTTGGTTGGCATTGTAATATTCATTTTTAATTCTTTGAGCGCATTATTCCAAACTTCCTGTGTGAATTTACATTCAGTGAACAAATGCTCCAAGTTTTCCTCTGCTTCTTTGCACAGGATGCAGCAAATTGGCCCTACGATCCCTCTCTTCCTCAAATTATCTGTTGTTAGAGTCTTGTGGTGGGCAAGGATCCAAAAAAATACATTGACCTTTGTAAGGCCATCACTGCACCAGATCTTATTCCATTTGGTGTTATTTACATACCTGTTTTTATTCTCGTATACCATTAAGTATCCTTCCTTCACCGAGTACAGACCAATCTTCCCCTAGCCGCGTCTATCCTTTAAGATTTTGTGAACTGGAGCGTGTCCATGCAGTAGCGTGAGGAGAGCTCTATAGTCAACCTATAGATGCATTGGGAGCTACAGCCTCTTCCACCCGTTCCATCTCCCATTGCTTTCCCAGTCAGATAATTCATGAAGAGTGTTGATGCCACTACCATCAAGCCAACTCTTCAGATCACTCAGTTCTCGACAAAAAATTGTTGGTGAATTCTTACCAAGCTTGTCATGCCAGAGTTTTATATTTTTCCCATTTCTTGCTTCCTAATACAAATTCTCGTGGATGAGATATGCTGATTTTTTGTAGAGATCCCAAATCGGAGACCCAACACTTCTCATATTCATGTTCTCAACGCATCTTCTTCTGTTACCGGCCATGCATTTCTTTTGCGGCGCCTGCTTCCACCATGCATTATCTCTAGATACGATTCTCCATAAAAAATTTGCACTAAGCGATATATTCATGGCTTGTGGATCTCTTATGCCTGCTCCACAATTATTTGGGCTGCACACAATTTCCCAACCAACCAGATTTTTTTTGTGTGCTAGAGGCCTTTCCTTCTTGCTAGAGGAATTTTCAGATCTATTTGTTAATTTCCTGTACAATTTGATTAGGAGCAAAATATATTGAGCAGACATATATGGGATAAGTAGAGGGGACGGATTTTATTAGCACTAATTTTCCTGCTGGGTTGAGCCATTTGGTTCCCCAATAGTTGATTTTTTTTTAATAAATTTTGTCTATCAAGCCGAGCCAATATGCCTTATTTTTTCCCCTTTGAATATGGGGATGCCCAGAGAATTGAAAGAATTCTAGTCTATAAGTTCCTCGAAACCCAGGATTCTTGATATCCTTGCCATGTTTCTAGGTAGGTAGTTCCATCCATAAGCTTTTGACTTATCAGCATTTATCTTACCATCTGATGCTTTGAGGAAGGTGGAGAGAACTTTCTTGAACCTTTCTGCTATGACCATGGATGCACCCCCAAGTGGAATTGTGTCATCTGCAAATTGTGCATGATTTGTAGATCTGAATCCCCTTGCAACTTTTAGACCTCTAAATTCCCCAATGATATGTTGTTGCTGCAGCTTTCTGCTCATACAGTCCACGACCAAGATGTAGAGATATGGAGATAGAGGGCAGCCTTGTCGGATGCCCCTGGAGGCTTGGAAAAACTTGGTTGGCCTACCATTTACCAGCGGGCAAATCCAGGGGTTGCTGATGCAAGCTTTAATCCATCTAATGAACCTTATAGAAAAACCAAATTTTGACATGATTTATAGCAGAAATAAGTGATTTACTCGATCAAAAGCATTAGCCATATCGAGCTTTATATCCATACCTTGCTGCTTGCGCTCCATGCTAGAGTGGATTGCTTCCTGGACAATAATGATGTTTTCTAGAATTCCCCCCCCCAACAATAAAGCCTCCCTGTGTATCTGAGATTAGTCTTCCCATGATTTTCTTTATTCTTGAGGCCAGGATTTTTGACAGGATTTTGTAAGAGGTGTTACAAAGAGAGATAGGCCTGAAGCGGTCTATTGTCATGGGTTTTTTTCCTTTTGGAATTAAGGTGAGAAAGGAAGAATTGGTGCCCCCCCCAACCTTGTCTTTTTTCCTTGTCTAATTTAGCAATTTTTTCAGGTCTTCCTTTATGATCTCCCAAGCTGCTTTATAAAAATTGATGGTGAAGCCATCCGACCCAAGAGCCTTATCCACTTGCAATGCCCAAATGGCTTCTTTGATCTCGAACTCCAATATAGATTTTGAAAGATCTGTGTTGTCCTACTCCGAAATAAGTGAAGGTATTCCGGAGAGAAGATCCGCTTGCGCTATGGGATCAGTCTCATCCTTGTCCAGGTAGAGATATATGAAGTGCTGGAATACGCAGGTCTTAATCTCCTCCTGCTCTACCATATTATTTCCGTTTTTATCCTTTAATTCTTTGATCATGTTGAAGTTGAGCCTTGCTTTTGTTTGATTGTGGAAGTAATTCGTATTACTATCCCCACCTTTTAACGAAAGCTTCTTGGACTTCATACTCCACTCCTCTTCCTCACCTCCAGCTGCGTTTAGGATCTTAAGGTTCAAGTCTTTTTCCTGGCTAATAAGAAGAGGGGTAATTTCCTCACCCTCCATCTTAGATTGCAGCTGCATTTTCCTACTGCCAAAATTTTTGCACTCTGTTTTCACCCATTCTTTCAGCTCATAACGTACCTTTCTTAACTTGCTCTCCCAGATGAAGTTAGGAGATCCAACACAAGTCCAAATCCATTCATTTTTTATTAAGTCCATGACTTTTTCCTCATGTAGCTAAGAGGAGTTGAATCTAAAGGTAATGGGGCGAAGATTCGCTCAGGTGGAGAGCACCAAGGAGATCTGCTTGTGGTCCAAGACCGCAGAGGGTAAAGAAAAGGAAGTGAGGATGAGGTCTTTTTGTAGGAAGGAAGTGCTTGCCAAGAAACGTTCAAGCCTGGCCGCAATGTATCCAACTCCCAACCTTCTATTATTCCAAGTATACTTTCCATTTTTTAATGGAGGATCTAGCAGATCCATCTCAGATATTAAGTCCTCTATGTTTTCCCCATAGGGTTCTCTTATTCTGGAGCCACCTCTTCTCTCTAATTGAGCTTTGATAGCATTGAAGTCTTCGACAATTATGAGATCTTTCCCTTTCAGGTCCTCTTTTAGAGCTGCAAGGCTGCTCCAGGACGATTGCTTGTCTCTATGATGTGTTGGGCCATATACATTGCATACATAATAATCATTTGAATCATCTTTTTCCTAAAAATATGTGAGGAGCTAGTTTTGATTTTCCTTAACATTTTTGATAACATACTTACTTGATAAAAAGGTTGATATTCCTCCTGAGACGCCATTGGAGCTTACAGCTTTTCTCTGGCTGTTTGTCCAGAAGTGGTGTGAAAGCACCAAAACTTCCACATAACTCATTTTTGTCTCTTAGATAAGCAGGATGTCTAGCTTTTCAGATTTGATGATGTCTCTTATAACTTCCACTTTGTTTGTTCCGCCCAACCCTCTGCGAAAATAAAGATAAGTTAAAAATAAATAAGATTTCAATTTTATATATCTATATATAAAATTAAAATTAAAGTTTGGTATAAAAATTAATGATAAGAAATTTTAACTTTTTCTTAACTTTACTAAATAATTATTTTAAAGAAACCAAAAAGTAAATTAGGAAAAAAATAATGAAAACGATACTATTAATTTAAAATTAAAACTACTAAAAATAATTAACAATGAAAAATAACTCTTAATATATTATTATAATATATTATATTTAATATTATTAAATTTATGTTTTAGAGATACAAAAGGAGGTTATGATGTAAAATTTTAATATATATATTTTTATATTATATTACATTACATTAATATATTATATTGCATTTAATATTATTAAATTTATGTTTTAAAGATACAAGTATAAAGGTTATGATATAAAATTTTAATATTTTTTTTAGGTCTAGTAAAGATGGTAAACAAATTAGGAAAAGGGAGAGACTAGAATAAGAAGATGTGATTAAAGGAAGGTAATGAGAAATAACTATTATGAGAGGAATTTTAACATAGAAAAATCAAAGGGATGGTTTGGAGACATCTAATGTTTTAAATAATTATTATAATTATTATGAGAGGAATTTTAACGTAGAAAAATCAAGAGGATGGTTAGGAGACCGCTAATGTTTTAAATAATATATTGTGAAAGGAATTTTAACATAGAAAAATAAAAAGGGATGGTTAGGAGATAGCTAATGATTGTATAGTGATATTGATTTAATCAAAGTTGTGGTGAGATAATATATAACATTGATATGGATAAATAATTTAAAAAGAGAAAGCAATAGAAAGTTGAGAAATGAAATTTGCTACCTAAAGGTTAAATTAATTAAGAAAATGATCTCGAATAAATATGTGAAGTTAAATAAATAAGAAGGGAAAGGATTAGGTATGAGGAGGGGAAATTAGTGATTGAGAAGATGGATGAGTGGTTTCCAAGAATGACTTAGTTTATAGTTGTCTTCATGTTTAAATTTATTAGGATGTTTTTCAATTTCATGAGCTTCTCTAATAAGCCGAGAAGAGTAATGAGCAGTGGAGGCAAGAATTTTAGCTTGGTTAAAACATATTTGATGCTTTGTGTTGAAAGAATGTCCAACGATGGTTGATTTATTAAGACGATTGTGATTGGCATTGACAATGTGTTCTTTGAGACAAGTGTGGATGCATCTATCGGTATAGCCTATGTAAGTTTTCTGACAAGAGCAAGGAATTTGGTAGATGCCTTGGGAAAAAAATGGGTTGGACTTATCTTTAACATTTCCAAATAATTCCTTAACGATTTTATGGGGCTTAAAGACAAATTTGATTTTCTTTTTAATTAGGAGTTTAGAAGTGCAATCGATGATTCAATGTATGTAAGCGAGGCAGACAAAAGAATGTGTAAGGGGAGAGAGTTTAGAGGGTAGAGGTTTAAGATGGAGTACCTACTAAAATATTTTGTTGATAAGGTGTCAAGGTTCTAGATGAAGTACTTGTTGAAAGGTTTTGTTGATAAGGTGTCGAGGGTAACCATTCGCCATGAGGGAGTTTGTCAGATGGGATCTTTCTAGGGATAGGTGTTGGGGGTCTGAGATGCAAACTACTCTAGTGGTCAAAGTTTTGAGGACAATGGATTTTTTAGAAGGATGACAATGGGACTGAGCATGCAGGTATCTATTTGTTACGATATACTTGATGAGATAGGGATCCATCTTGGTTACGATTGACCAAGACATCTAAAAAGGGAAAGAGTCATCTTCTTGGATTTACTTCGTAAATTTTATGCAGGGGGAGATGTTGTTAAGATGATTGTGAAAGCATTCAAGTGAGGCTCAATTGTGGGGCCAAATGATGAAGGTTTTGCCTACAAATTGAAACCAACATTTGGGTTTGAGAGATAAATTATTGAGGGCTAGGGTTTCGAAGTGTTACATGAATATTCTGGCAACTGCATGGATAGACAAGATACCACGGTAGTTCCCTCCATTTGTTCATAGAACTTACCCTTAAAATAGAAGTAATAGAAGAAAGGAAAAACTTTACAAGATGAAGGGTTTCATCATCGACCAATTTAGAGATAATTTCGAGGGATTCTGAAGCAGGGATTCTAGTAAAGAGGGGAACTACATAGAAATTCGCCATTAGATGGTGATCATCAAGGTGGAGGTCTTGTATTTTATTGATAAAGTTAAAGGATTATTTGATAAATGTCAGAGATTAACCAGTGAATGGTTGGATTTTTTCAACTAAGAAACGAGATAAGGTAGGGATGTGGGATCCAACGACGCTAACAATGGGATGAAGATGGATGTCATTTTTATTGATTTCATGTTGTCCATAAATTTGTGGAGGTCATGGATTGTGAGAAAGAATGTGTTTGATGATTAAAGGGTCAAGAGAGGAGGATTTGATAACTTTAGTCTATCCCATGTAGTTACCAACGTATTCATGGAATACTTTGAAACCCTGGATCTCAAGAGTTTCTCTGTCAAACCAAAATGTTGCTTTTAATTTTTAGATGACACCTTCCTCATTTGGCCCCATGTTCGATCCTCCCTTGAATGTTTTCATAATCATCTTAACCAGATCTTCCCCCACATACAATTTACCAAGGAAATCCAAGAAGATGACTCTCTCCCTTCTTTAAATGTCTTGGTCACTCATAACCAAAATGGATCCCTATCTCATCAAGTATATGGTAAAAAGACCCATACAGATAGATACCTCCATGTTCAATCCCATCACCATACTTTTGAAAATCTGTTGTCCTCAAAACTTTGATCACCAGAGAAGTCCACATCTTAGACCCCCAACACCTAGCCCTAGAAAGACCCCTCCTCACAAACTCCCATATGGCCAATGGTTATCCTCGGCACCTTATCAACAAAACCTTTTAGAAAGAACTTAATCTGAAACCTTGACCCTCTAAATTCTCTCACTGTACCTAATATTTTGTCTCCCTCCCTTACATATATGGCATCACTGATCACATTTCTAAAATCCTAATTAAAAAGAAAAGAAATTATCTTTAAGCCCCATAAAACCCTTAAGAATTTACTTAGAACTGTAAAAGATAAGTCCAACCCATTTCTATCCCAAGGCATCTACCAAATTCCCCGCTCTTGTGGAAAAACTTACATAGGCCAAACCAACAGATCCATCCACATACGTCTCAAAGAACACATTGTTGATACCAATCACAATCGTCTTAATAAATCAGCCGTTGCTGAACATTCTTTTAACACAAAGCATCAAATATGTTTTGACCAAGCAAAAATGTTCACCTCCACTACTCATTACTCTTCTCGGCTTAATATAGAAGCTCTCAAAATTGAAAAACATCATAATAATTTCAATCGTGAAGATGGCTATAAAATAAGTTATTCTTGAAAACCACTCATCCATCTTCTCAATCACTAGTTTCCTCTCCTCGGACCTAATCATTTCCCTTCTTATTTATTTAACTTCACCTTTTTATTCAAGATCATTTTTCTTAATTAATTTAACCTTTAGGTAGAAATTTTCATCTGTTCACTTTCTATTGCTTTATTTTTTTAGATTATTCATTCCTTTTAATTTTATGTGTTAATTCACCACAACTTTGATCATTGTACCAATCACTGACTGTCTCCAAACCTCCTCCCCCAACTCCTTTTGAGTTTTCTATGTTAATTTCCTCTCATAATAATTATTTTTCATTACCTTCCTTTAATAACATATTTTGATTTTAGTCTCTCCCTCTTCCTAATTTTTTTCCTTCTTTTTTTTGTTAGCAAGATAGTACCTTCTAATTTATTTAAAATACAAACTAATACATATATGACAAAAAAGAGTTCGCTTTCAGGTGCTCTTCCCAGGGGAAAACAAAACAACCAAAATCTTAAACTTGAAGGCTGCATAATATTTCATCTATGAGAATGTATTAATATCAGAGAGTGTTTGAAATAACAAGCCTTAAAAAAATCTTGGCTAAAGACTAGAATAAGGTAAACTAGATGCTAACATCCCGAATGATTAGAGTGCTTAAATGAAATCCTAACATGGAGAAGGAAAAAGACCTCAAAATAGAGAAAAGGGTAAGAAGCAGGGGGGTCCAAAGAGTTTGCATAGGGACAGGGAAGGCCTTTAAATTCTGATTTTCATCTTTTAATTCCTTGATCTCCTTGTCGTTCAAGTTAATTTCTGACATGTAAGGATTATTCATTGACTCTTCAGCAACTGTAGATAGCTCACTTGTTGTTTTTTCAATCATTATTTCAACTTCACTTGCTAACTTTGAAATCAAGGCTGTAATTCTTGACAACAACTCAGTTTTATCCTTCTCCCAATCTTATTTTTCAACCTATAGTTTCAAAACCTTGCCTTTAAAATCCATCATTTCTTTGTAGACTGTATCTTTTTCCTGCTGCAAAGATTTCAATTATGGGGTTGGTACATGTTGGGTTCCTGGAACCTTCAACTTCTTATTTAACATTTGAATGGTGTTCTCTTTTTCATATAAGAGATTTTTGGTAACTTGCACCTTACCAGGTTCTTATCCAAGGGCCACAATGTATGCCTGCAATCTCTTATCTCAGTTGTCCTTCTAGCATGTCCACCGTTGATTGCATCTTTGAAATTTTCAATGTTGATTGCAATAATTCATCATAGAGGACTTCACCTATTTTCTTGTGGAGCTTAATTTTATCAGCAATATCGATTTATATAGTTTAACCTCAATTTCTAATATTTCACCATTAGTCACAATTGCTTGCTTCAATGTATTTTTCCTCGGGGTCCTTAGTTACAACAAATTAAGTCTTTACTTCTGATAATTATCTTACTTGAGGGAACAATTTTTGTGATTCTTCAAGAAACTGCTTCTTCTTTGTTGTATAGTGTGAGATTACATCAACTCTAAACTTATACTGCGAGCTTGTTCCAACACTTTGAATGTTTGAAAATGAGTACTGGTGTACTTGCACTGTTGGTTTTTGTGCTAACGTTTTCTCTTCTAAACAGACTAAACTCTATTCTTCCAAGTTGGTAACATCATTTTGTTTATCCATATTCATCTTCTTACTAGTGACTTCTTTGTCAATATCCATAATACTTCCTTCTAGATAAAAAACTATTTGCACAATCTTGTTTTGATGTTGTTTGAACTACTAGAACAAGAGGATTTGCTTGACCTCCATCACTTTATTTTGTATCCTACTAGTTTTCTTCTACAATAATCACCTCTAATTCTTGCTGAATCTGATCAAAACTGATTATATTAGCCATTTTTCTCAATCCTTCCACTACTTGATGTCGAAATGCTTTGATTCTATTTTGTTTCCTTCTATGAGATATGATTTGGCAGGGGTCATAGCTGAATTTCTCATCAACCTAGAAATTCATCGCTTGTAACATTTTTTATACTATAGGAAGGGCTGCCTTATTCTTCAAGACAAATAGTCCAATACTCAAGGGGAACTTAATAGCAGATGACTTATTGAAACCAAGGAAATGTTCCTCCTCTGAATGCAACCCTTGCTTGACGAATTCAAGAGCAAAATTTCTTAGAGTTAAGAATGCTAACAAGAGGTAAGGAGCCTTAGTGAACCTATAAACCCTTATAACAGTATGAATTTTGTATAAAAACCAATCTCCAATTATGATTTCAAGAGCCAACTTGAACATGTCTTTCATGTCTTCAAGTACTCTAGGCAATTTAACATCGTGGATGATTTTGTAGATCTCTGACACGATGATATTAACAAAATCAAACATATTCATTTGTTGTGAAGGATCTGAAGAATATAGTTTGTCTGAAAAATTCAGGTCTGCCACAATGGGATATATAAACATGCATAGAAAAATATGTTTGGTATCTAAATGCCTTTGTTTGTGGAAATTCACTAGCTAGGTATGAATTGCCTCAATTAGGAATTCATCAAAATTAAAGCAACATACTTGACTTGACTCTGATTGATTGACCTTCATAATTAACCCTAACATGGCCTCATCAACAGAATTGTCATTATTATGACCCGTGACTCGAATCAATAAGGACAAAACCAATTGTACATTCTCTTGGAAAATACTAACATCAAATGGAAAAGAAGAATCTTCAAAAGATTGACCAACTTTCAATACCTTGGATAAGAACTCAACTTTCTTCCCAGGACTACCTTCCTTATATACTCTGATCAATTCCTCTTCCACAAATGGTTCAAGGTTATTGGGATATGATTCAGGTAACCCTAAGGATTCTTTAATGGTCTGTGCATTGACTAAACAAAGGATTTTAGAATTGTTAAAATTTGATGATTACCCTCTATGACTGAGAATAGTTGGCCACACACCTGCCTATGAATTCAAGGAAGGGAGGGGTTGGTTCCAGGGTAAAATGATACAAAAATACCCAAACATTTTCAAGACATCAATACCCTATGACCTAAGTTCATTCATCTTTTCTTTGGACTAAGACACATTGCCTATAGATAACATAGGGTCAAACACATCCCCATCTCTATCGACTATAGAATCTTGTTTTTCATCTATATCCTTACAAAGAGGAATAAAATAATGAATTTGTTCCATGGAAGAGAAAATGCAAGTTGCAAAGTCTTTTGGAATACCTAGGGTAGAAGAAAGGTCGAGTATAACTTCAAATTCATTTTGGTACAGAATACTGGTGTGTTGTCATTGTCATGCAAGTTCTCTTTCGAGGCAATAAATTAATCTTTTTTATTTCTTGAAATGCACTTTTTAGCCAAAAAGTGGTTTCAGAGCTTGCGAAAGGTAGTTTATTCCAAACCACTTTTGGTAGCGAAATATACTAGGAGTTGCCACATAGTAAAACACAACACCATTGTTAATATTTCACACCACTTCAAATTTAAAAAAAATCATGCAAGTTGGACTAGTGAAATGCACGATCACCGTGGATGGGACTGACCCTATCCTCTATCGTCGATCTATTATTTCAATTTATCTCATTTTAGCAAATTTTATTATTTTAGACTTGGTCATAGCTCCCAGACACTTGGAATTCCAACCTTGTCTTTGCTTTCCTTTGACCCTGCCAATGGTCCTATCTCCTTAAGCTTTTGGTCACAGCCATTTGTCATCTCGCATAATTTTCATCTTAGGCTCCTTTTCATTAAATTCTTACTTTTTCAACCTATTAGTTCCAAAATATTTTGAACCTCCCAAGATTTGTATGTGATAACATATTTAATTGCTATGAAATCAGATCATCAATCATGGATGAATTCTGAACATATAATTTCCAATTAAATATCAAAGATTACACACTCAAATTGAAATTGGAATAAGGAAACATACACAAAGGCAAATGACAAACTTCAAGACATCATCACAAGAATCTCTGGTAGGAAAACTCTGTACTTCTGCATTGATATTTTTTTAATTGTTAGAGAAAATATTTATAACCCAATATGTTTATTTCTTCTCAAATTTCGAACCCCATATTATTTACATATTACAAAATTTATACAAAAATGCTCCGTTAGCAAGTTTCTAACAAACATTAAAAATATAGAAAAATATCAGAAAATATCTACCATAATTATTGGAATTCCTTCACAGTTTGCTTATTTCTTTACTATCTTTTATAGGTATATTTTCTCTTAAAATATTTTCTCTAAACATAGGGCATGATCTTTGCTAATTTTGTATTCATGCTTTATACCCCATTCATTCTTGGGATCTGCCCCAACTGCTATAAGGTCTGTCTCAAGCCTCTTAATTTGTGCCTTCCAAGCTTTATTGGTTTTTTGTTGTTGCTTGAGTTGCCCCTCCAATTTAGATATTTTTTATTATAACTTTGCATTGGCCAAGGTTGCTTGCAACAAATGTGCATAGATCACCTCAATTGCATGTTTATGAAAATGTATTTTGTCAAGCGCATTAATTTTGTCCAGCCTTATATTCACTTCCGATACCTTGTTCTCATCTTCTAGTGCATAGTTTAATGTGTTCTTCTCATGATATCTAACTGTAATCAATGGAATTTTTTTATTAGCTTAATATTAGCTCCATCTGCAAGAATATTTGAAAAAAATATTTGGAATTTCTAGGCATTAGAAAAAATTCCACATACCGTAACAGTTACTGTGTACTAAAAATTGTTAATGTATGTTATATGTTTTGTAATTTAATACTATACAATCACAAGTTGGATTTTCCTTGATATAATTGTATAATATAAATTACCATTGTCCTAGGGTGACAGGGGGACGAGAACAACATCAAAGCAGTCCGTAGATCCTCCTAAAAAAATTCATAATCAGAAAGAATTTTTTTTCTCCACAAATCCAAAGCAAACAATAACGAATCTTGTGATACAATTAAATGCCAAATTTGCTTCTTTTCTTTTGATTCAGTCGAGGATTGAAGAGATAGATAAAAATATTAAAGATCTGGCACACTAGATTCAGTACTATGGGGTAAGCAATATGTTTAGTTATCACTTTTATTTATTTATGATTCTAATTTTGATACCCTTATAAGTCATTTATTAAAAAAAACCTTTATTTTTACAGGAGTATTTGAAGACTGTTGATCCTCAACATGAGCTTAGCGAGCCCGCTGTTGGTACCAGTGCCATTCCTACACCAACACTCGAGAATACGGGCCTTCATGTTTACTCTCTGCATGTAACTGGATATCTATTCACTCAGACGGATACACCCCCTATGGACGATGTCGGTACTGCACCCCATGACCAGAGCTGGAAGAATGTGCACAAGGTGATGTGGATTCAGAATGTGACATGGCAATTTTGAGGCATGTTTTCTTAGATCTTTCTATGTCACTAGCACATGAACATTATTGATTACATTTTTGGCAAATGATGAGTTAATCCCTTTGAAAATAGAAAGGCTTCCAAGTATTTAAGATTAGTGTTTTAATTATTATGTACAGTCTAATTGTAATTTATGTATAATCTGCGATCATTTTAAACTAAAGATCATAATGTTTTGCACGAAACAACACATTTTATAAACACATGAATGAAGTCACTTTGGATGCATTTGGTTCAACCATACACAAAAAGTGGAATGACCAAAGTTCCAATTTAAAGGATGATATGATTAGCAAATTGGTTTCCTTGTTCAGTGAGGGTTCCTTTAGAAAAAGTAGAGTCATCTCAAAAGCAAGCATATATTTAAAATATGTGTGTGACTAGTACAGGGTTCATCTGCAAAAGAAACCTGGGTATGAGTGTCCTCCAATCATTCCATAGAGGGAGTGGAAGGCCCTACTTGAATATGAAAAGGAGAAGACACTCTGAAAAGAGGGAAAGGCACCACCCAGGACAGGAAGATATGTGAATCTTTTAATAGTGTAACTATTTGATTATTTATCTTTACTTTCACATCACCATTGGGACATCTAATTATTTATTTGAAAATTTTCAATATAGGCTCCCAGACACAATTAAAGCGACATAGGAAAGAATAGATAAACATGGGCAACGCAAACTAGGCTTGGGTGGTTACTTGAGACTAGTCGCAAAAATTGTAAGAATAAAAAATCATTTGCATTCAAAAAATAAATTGTTAACAATTTTAATTTAATTGCACAAAAGAAGCAATATTCTTTTTATTATGCATTCTTGCATGGTGACCTATTCCAGGAAAGGAAGATCTCAATCTTGTCTACAAGTACGAATATCAAGTCGTTCTTGAACATGGATAAAGGTTGGGGCAATCACAATCTTGCAGTACTAAATCTTCCTTGCCATTAATAAAATAAACAAAGTTTATTTACAATTTACTACTTGTACAATCTATTGATTATTATTTCCAACCATAAAGTAATGCATTTGTTAGTTTCAAGCAGTCTACCAATGGAGATACAATTCTCCTCGTTACTGCAACACATCCTAATGAGGGTTCATTGCCACTTATTGAAGGTAGTGTGTTGCTTTAAAAACTGTAGTATGGCTTACAAATATAAAGTCTTAATTGCAAATGGTGTTTTAATTATAACTTTTCATGTTTAAACTTTAGAGCATATAGAGCATGAGGCTACACAAGAGGACAAAAATATGGCCGCATTTGAAACTAGTCTGCGTGCCTCTACTACTGAAGCAAGTAAAGATCAACCCTCTAAAAATATTTTTGTTAATGAAATGCATGTAATAATAATAACAAAAAATATCAATTTAACATTTCTTTTTTATTGCATCTAATGATCCAACCTCCACATCTTGAGTACCCGACCAGGGCATCCACAAGACATGCAGAGGCTAGAGCAACTGAAAGGGAAGAAGGAGACGGTGACCTCCTTTGTCAATTCCTTACAAAAACAAAGAAAACAAAAAAACAATTGTACTATGTACCATATTATGAAAACAAATTTTTAATGATAAAAAAAATAGATGAAGTTGATTTATTCTCTTTAAATAATTTACCTATATGCATGGGTTAATTACATGTTTGTAAGTTTTATGTCATCTTCTATGTTGTATGTTACTTGTTGTTTATTATCACAAAATTGAAAATAATGGACATAACCTACATGTTGATTAACTAAAACTACCATTTATACACATATACTTTCATTTGCCTTAAATTTTTTGTTTTCCTACTTTCTATGCTTGATTCTTACTATATTTTTTCAAATATTTTATAATAGATAGTATGGGGACTAGGGAATTCAGAGTGATGTGTTGGGGGAGGGACCATAAGATCTTCCACTTTCATGTGGTTGGCCCTGTTTAGTAGAGAATAAATTAGGATTTGGATAATCTTGGAGCAAACCTTCTTTTGAATTGGAAACTGGCCTTTCCTATTTAGAGAGGGCTCCCTCAATTACAGTTTTTCACAATAGCGAGATCTTCAAAAAAATGCAGCTTTTAAATGATGGTTTTAATTTTAGAAACCTCTACTAATCACTATAAAAAACTTCGCTAATGTTTTAGAAGTGTTGTTGTCCACTCAGCCATTTTGGGGCTTCATCAACACTCCTGTCTATTTTTGGTAATATTAATTGAGGATTTTATTGCTTAGCCAAATTCAAGAGTTTTTTTTTAACATTGAACCTTGATCACAACGCTCGGTCCCATCCTACTTCTAGTCTTGACTTTAGCACACTTGACAAAAAAAACTGGAAATTTTATTTGACAATTCACAACATTATAAAATTTTTATACACATTAAGAGTTGTTATCCTTTTTTATCTTTTTTTCCCATCAAGTAATAGGAGCAAATTGCGGGTTTTGATAAACTACATCTTAGTTACTTTGAAAACAATAAAATTGTTATTCGACAATATCCTTTGCATATTTTGCTGGTGTTTGGAACTTTGTTAAAAAAAATGCGCGAAATGCACCTATAAATGAGGATGATGTAAGACGGAATAGTGTACAACTTCCTCCAATAAAAAATGACATGTTCATCATTCAAGTTGCCATCAACGACAACACACAATCAATAATGCCATTCTTGATATAGAAAATGTTAATTTGTCATCCAAGGCAAGGGGCTTATGTATACTTCTCTACTCCATATGTATTATTTTTTATTACACAATATGTCTATACCAACTTATTTTCATATTTGAATCTGCCAAACTGATCTTTTTTGTATATTTTTAGGAAATGCACTTGTAGCTCACCAAAATGCACACTAAGAGCTCAAGAATGCCTGCCAAGGGCTTGAAAGAAATTCATACATGTAAGTATCTACTCAAGCAATTTCTTTCCAATTCCATATGCCCGCTTTGTTTAAGAAAAATGCACGCCAAAGGCTTCAACTAACCAAATTCTGCCTTTTGAGAGTCATCTTCAGAAAATGCATGCATAGGTCAGTAAAATGCATGCCAATATCACATATTTGATTGGTTTATGCTCCAATTTCATGCATGGGTTCCTTGGGCCATGATGCACATCCCTGTACTAAAGTTATCCTCCTCTGTAGTTTTCTTAAGGCTCTTTAAGGTTGCAAAGCTAACCTTTTATGCTTCCAGCCATGTCATCAAGCATCATAGGTTTTGTTATCACTTGGTGATTTTTTGTGTTGTATAAGATAAAATCCCCATGGTAACATTTGCAAACCTTCTTTAGGACTAAAAGTTGGACCTTTCAATCCAAAGGGGGTGTAAATTTGAGCACATAGATCTGTAGACAAATACACAACTCACAAAGTGGATCTCACAATTTACTTAGCAATTGAAGAATGAAACAATGCAAAAAAAGGCTTGCAGCTGTGAATGCTTTCATTAATAAAAAAAGTAATCCGATGATAATTACAATGAAGTAAAATGGCTTTAATAGCCATAAGCAATTCGAATCCACATGAGGAAGTTCGAATTAATT